>APFE031409715.1:0-22278 GCA_000404065.3 Pinus taeda | reverse complement strand
CTACAAGAACAAGTACAAAGCTGATGGCTCACTTGAAAAGCACAAATCTAGGCTTGTGGCAAAAGGTTTTGCATAGAAGGAAGGGGTCAATTATGAGGAAACTTTTCCCCCACAGCAAAATGGGCCACCATCCGGACACTCTTTGCACTAGAAGCTCAGAACGTTTGGAAAGTCCATCAAAGGGATGTAAAAACTGCCTTCTTGAATAGAGATCTAAAAGAAAATGTTTTTATGTCCAAGCGTGAAAGATTTGCTGTGAAAGGACATGAACATAAAGTATGCAAACTTGTGAAGTCCTTGTATGGCCTCAAACAAGCACCACGAGCCTGGTATGAAAAACTAACTGAGCATCTTCTGATCTCAACTTCAATCATTTTGATCTTGATGATGCAACTTTATTTGTCAAGAAAGTTGGAAAAACAGTTGTATATCTTGTGATATATGTAGATAATCTTTTAATGACAGGGAACAATGAAAGCTATATTGCATCCATAAAGAAATAATTAGGAAAAAGTTTTGAAATGAATGATTTGGGCTATGTTCATTACTATCTTGGCATTGAAGTAACCCAACATCCAAAATCCATATTTCTTTCTCAAAATAAATATATTGGAGATTTGTTAAACAGATTTGGCATGACAGAGTGCAATCCTCTTTCTACTCCAATGGAACAAAACTTAAAGCTCACAACTATTGAAGGAAAGGAATTTGAGGATGCAACAAAGTATAGACAGCTTGTAGGAAGTCTCATCTACGTCACTACTACCAGACCAAACATTTCATTTGTTGTTGGAATCCTCTCCAGATTTATGCAAAAGCCTTGTGAGGGACAATGGTCTGCTGCAAAAAGAGTTCTAAGGTACTTGAAGGGAACTCAAGACCTTGGAATCAAGTATACACAGGTGGACGACTTCAACTTGATTGGACACTTTGATTCAGACTTCGATGGAGACAAAGGAACTAGAGTATCTACTTTAGGATATGCTATGAGTCTTGGATCATGAGTTGTCTCTTGGAGATCACGCAAACGATCAGTTCCAACAGATTCCACAACAGAAGAAGAATACATGGCAGCAGCTGAAGCAACGAAAGAAATTGTGTGGCTTAGGAAAATTCTTGAAGATTTACAGGTAAAACAAGTACAATCAACTCCACTAATGATTGACAACAACTCTCCAATAAAGTTGGCCAAGAACCCAAAGTTCCATGATCGTACAAAGCACATCAATACTAAATATCATCTAATCTGACATCATGTTGAGGCCAAAACAATCCATTTCCGTCATTGTTCCACGAATGAGCAAATTGCAGTCATCTTCACCAAAGCTTGGAAGAGAAAATCTTGAAAGATTCAGAACGATGCTTGGACTCACCAGCATCCCTTCAAATTAGGGGGGGAATGTTGACACCTAATCCTCTGCGATTGGGTGAATTTGGAATGTGAACAGTCATCAAGAAAATGAACTGAGCAGTCACATTCTTGTATATAACAATAGCTACCTAATGAAATAAATGAATGAGTTTCACTACCTTTGGAGAGTTACTACCTGGCGTGACAGATCCAAGGTTCTTGGTAGCCTTTTTCTGAAGATCTTACCTGTGATTAACCTATCAAGTAAATTTGAACATGAAAAACTATTTTAATCATCAAAAACGACCTAAGTAACAAAGCAATATTTTAATCTAAATAACATATTTTATTCTAAGAATGCAACAAAGACACATGAAAGTAAAGAAAGGAGATATTGGGCACTTGAGATGGGCCCAACTCCAAGAGCTACAGCCTCCTAAGAGAGATTAGAGCTAGTGGAAAGCTGGATTCATCTTTATTGATCAAAAGAATAGTTACATTCCAAAAAATTTCCACAAGGAAAACTTGAAAATGTGTTGAAATGCAGAGCTAAACTACTGCCTAAAAAATGACTAAAAACCGAACTACAAACTAGCTAAATTCTACCTACAAAGTGAATAACTGAAATGAAGCCCTAAGCCTTCTTATTTATACAAATTGAGGACCCCAACAGTCCTCCTAAACTTTAGGGACTCGGCTTCCCAAAACTTGCAGTTAACAGCAGTCATACTTGACTTGCTTGGCTGCCCTTGTGATAATATATTTGTTGGCCTTTGAACTCCGAGCTTATGGTGGAGAATTTGAGGTAAGGGCCCATAAATGAAGGGGACACCTCCTTAAAAATCCTCTCTACAAATGTGGCTGCCAAGTGCTCATTTAAACCTTTGATTTTGTCTCCAAATTGACCAAAAAGACTCCATAAAGCAAACATTAGACTTGTTGGCATAATGACTAACCCAATTCACTCTATTAGCATAAATATAACCAAAAACATGCAATAAAATAATGAAAATGGTGGATTAAGTCGAATTAGGAGGCTGAATGAGCCCATATAATTTTCCATTTTTGGGGCTCATCACCAGGAGTGATGGCGGTGATAAATTACTATGTAACAAGGAAGGTGTGTGAAAGTGGGGTATGTTACTCATTTCATTTGTAGGAAATTTGTCAAATCAGCTTTTATGTACCCATACATGTTTTTGGGCTTATTGTACTTGTGATTTTACTTGAGAGAGAGTTGAAGAATTGTACACATACATGAGAGTTTGTGTGTGTGTGTGCAGTGGAATTGTTGCTAGTTTCATTGTATTTGGATACATGCATGAGTGTCGACTTGTGTCGATTGTTGTCACATTTATGCCATATAGACTTGGAAGAGTTGATTTTATCTCCAAAGATGAAAGGGATATGTTAACAGATTATTGCATGAGATGTGAAATTCTTGTTGTTTATGCAAAGAATCGTCAAGTTGATGTACATGCTTATGTTTGGCTCTCAAGTCAAGTCAGTTGCTTGAAGAAGTATGTTTTGTCAACTTATTTTAGTCGATGATGTTTTGTCCACTTATGTTTAGTCGAGGATGTTTTGTCAACTTGTGTTAGTCGATGGTTTGTATACCAATATGCAAGAGTACATGGCAATGTTACATGATGTGACAATTGTTGCTTTGAAGGAGCAAAAGAAGAGTTCATAGATTTTCATTTCTTACATAATGTGTTTTTCCATTTAATGGTAGTATTTGTGACAAGATGTCGCAAGATTTTGGAAGGTCCATTCTTGAGCAAGATGTTCATGATTAGCCTTCATTCTCAAATTATGACATGAGTAGCATGTTGAACTAGAGTATGTTAGAGGCAATAAGTGAAAGTGGACGAGATGCCAAAAATTTATAGCCATTGTAGACCGTTGTATATGTTGATGCCAATATTCTCAATGGGAAGGCTATCATATTGTATCATTTTTCCAAGCACCGAGGGATCGATGTGATACAAGAAAGATATTTTGCAGCCAAAAAGTTCCCAACAAATGTTGGATTGCATCAGCAACAAAAGGAGAACAGTGGTTGAGGGACATAGGCATTTGCAAGGCAAGGCATGTCAACGTATCTAAGTTGTTGTCATGGAGACTTTTCAAGTACAATAATTTGATACAACTTGGGAAGGAGAAGAGTATTAAAATCTCATCAAATAACCATATTTTTTGTGTCCAAAAACATGTTAGTGGGAAGGAGTGATCAAAATCTAGATTAAGGGCAAAAATTAGCTCAAGAATCATAAGTTCTCGGAATCGTTTGAAACCTGAATGACCACATCCATCTCGTCAAAATGATCCCAACACAACTCGGTTATTTTAAAACAAATTTTGTATGAGGAAGATAGAGCCCACTAACCGCTTCCCCAAACAAAAGAAATTTTACCAAAAACATGCCTAGTCACTGCACAATCAACAATCTGTACTAATGGCATGCCAGGTGACTAGGCAGGGTCAATGTCAGTCAATGCTCAATCAATTTATGACAAGTGTCAAGTTATTATTGGTTTGCAAGTGTTGTGCGTTGGCAGGATTTGATTGGTTTAAGGTGGTCCAATGAGGAGGGGACAAGTGGCAAGCCCGGAGGCCGCCACATGTCACTCCCCAAAGGAATGATGGCATTATGGTGCAGTATAAAATTTTATGGAGGCACCGGGGTTCGACCCCGCGACCTCCTCTCTACAGTTCACATGAAATACCATCTCAACTAACTATTTGGTTCTTAACCTTAACTGTTTCTGCATCTATTTAAAGTGTAACCATATGTGGATTTGGGGTTATGAGGGAGCCAGCCCCATCCATGTGGACACCCTAAAATATAACAGCAATGGTTAATGCTAACCACTGGTAGGTGCGAAGACATGATCATTAACATTTATACTCTGTCCATGTGTCTTCCTCCTCATAGATTGTCGGGGTTACAGTTAGTAAAACCGCAGATTAGCACTAATATGGGATTAGTATTTAATTAATATAGTTTAACACTAATTAACCATGAGTTCAACTTGGAGGACTTTTAGTGGAACCCACC
The DNA here is from genome assembly GCA_000404065.3 of Pinus taeda. Taxonomy (NCBI): domain Eukaryota; kingdom Viridiplantae; phylum Streptophyta; class Pinopsida; order Pinales; family Pinaceae; genus Pinus; species Pinus taeda. Next base: position 17,866 of record APFE031409715.1, on the reverse strand, counting down.
ATATTTGTCCCTAACTCCAAAATTAGTGGAGCCAATTGGAGTTCCTCCAGTTCCAGTTGAGGATTACTAGGAGAAAATAATTTATGTCATAACTTGGGAAAAATTCGAAAAAATGAGGATAAAAAAAAATTGTTCCTAGATAATTTTGACCTTCTGGAGAGGTGAACTCCTTTATCAAACCATTGTGTTAAGTACTTTTCTTGGAGGTTTGTTGTACATTAAATTGCTACTTTCCAGCACTTGTTTTTGATGTTATTCTACTCATGATTATAACATAAAACTTGATATAAATTTACCTATTTTGAATCACAAACACCATAAAGGAACCTATGCACATGAAGCAGTTGAGAATCATTTGTTTTTAAATTTGAAGTTGAAATTAACACAAAAAAACTAACATTCAACTACAGATCAATAAGCCAGATCAAGCTTTCAAGATCGGATGGTTATTTCTCTTTGGCCCTGTTGAAAAAGGCCTCAGACCTCTTACCTGTGTGCCTAGATAATTTTGTTGGTTCATAATTTCAAATGACTTTGATTTCACACAAGTCCTTCTCAATAGCGATAACCTCTTCATAATTTTTTGTTAGTATTTGTTTCACAGCTTACTTCACAAACTGCGTAATGCTTGCTGGCAAGGTAGAAGTGTAGTAATATGATGTGATGGACTCATGAGGTTTCATGTTTTCCAAAAAAAAATTCAATATGCGATTGAACCTCTGATTAAAATATTTCACTTTCTCCTTTTTCTCCATCTTAAGATTACCTAGCTCTTTCAATAACATAGTGGAGGTCTTATTGCCAACAAATTTTTCAAGGAAGATCTTCTTAACCCCCCTCCAATTCTGGATGGATTTTGGAGGAAGGTTGTGATACCATACAACTTTTCTACCATCTAAGGTGGATGGAAATATTCTACATGCAACATCATCGTAACGTACCTAAAGTGTTTGGAGATGTAGGTAAAATTTGTCCAAATGGTCTTCAACCTTCACTGTTTTATCAGGGTCACACTTCGTTAAGAGATTCTTTGAATTCTTTGGCATCTTGTGTAGAACACCTAGAAGTGCAAGTGGGCCTGAGTCATCGAGTACAAATTTTGGTTCACCATGGCTTCTTCTTCATTGTCCTCCTCTTCCTTTTCAGAATTTCATGGCTCTTCTTCCTCTTCCTCTTCTCCACCTAACACACATAAAGTTGTGTTCAAGAGTAGAACATTATCTTTGTCATGATCATGAAAGAGTGGATGCTCTTTTGTTTTTCCATAGAGTCTGTTAGTTCTTTAAGAGTGGAAATAACTATGTCTTTAATAGTAGAAACTACTATCGCCATGTGGGTGGTATTTTTATTCTTCGGCGAATATGGAAGATTGATTACTCCTGACATCAATCCAACAACATTCGCAAATTGATAGGTTATAGGGTGGATGGCCTGAATCTGATCATATGAGATTTCACGTTCAAGCTTGGGCTTAGAAGAGACACCAACTTCCAAAGAACGAGTATGGGAGGTGCAATGAACGTTGTGTTATTGACTAGAAGATGGGACGATGGGGTCGGTGGGTTTATCAAGCATAAAATGCTCACTGCCCTCCTTCTAGCACCAGAAATGTTGACGGTGTTGGACCCACCAACATTCAAGAGATCTCCCTGATGTGAAGTCCCAATTAGACCTCACACCATTTGGTATAGGAGTCCCATTCGGTATAAAGGCTCGGTTTCTGAATTCTTAAATATTTCCCTTGGCTCTAACTACTAACAAGAGTGAGGGGTGAAAAGGTATCTTCGAAAAGCAAGGTGTGCCTGGTGAGTGTTCAGTTGCAACTCTGTCAAATTTCTTCTACTATAGAGGGGTTGGGGGGGCGGTGGGGGGTGCACAGGGAAAGTGACCCTCTGAGGGAGAGGTACTAGCACCACCTAAGAAGAGACACACATGAACTAGAAGGGCATGTCTAATAAACAGTGGATGCGATGGTTGATACAACCAACAAATAAAGAAAGATATATCTAGTATCCCGTAAAATAGTCCACAAGGATGGGAAAGAAATAACAACCATTACAACACATTCTCAATAAGATAATTACTAAAATAACTGAAATAGTTCAACTATCTTAGCACACGTGAAAGAAAACATGAAATACAAGCATCCACAGAATAGTCTTACAAAAATTTATAGTCCATGCATGAAGAACGTGCTAGCTTTGAAGGCCTCTATTATTAAGTAAAACTTCCAAGACACATGTTTGCAATGTACGTCACTAGCCCCAATAGTGGAGCATTCGAGCCACTCCTTGATCCTCAAAGAACTAGTTGATCTCTATAATGCCTTGCGGGATGAGCCAATGTGAAAAGTCATTTGCTCATACAATGAGGGAGTATATATAACCAAGGGTGACTTGTTGACTACCCTCATGATTGTTTGACTTCCTATGAATTTTCAACTTACATGACTCTTTGGACCACCACTTTACAATACAGTTTGAATACAATATACATGATCCACAATAGTGATGTGGAATATGACCACTCATGACATGACATGACACTGATGACATGGGCTGCTTGATGATGTGTAAATGTTAATTCATTGTTGTTGCTAAGTGTTGGATGTCTTCTTGAAGATGCTTTCTCTTCACCTTGGCATGGCTTGGTGATGTGTAATCTTCAATGATATTTAGTCTTGGATGGTGGTCGTAAACTTGTGTCCCTTTTCTTTCTATTGATTGATCAACTCATGAGTTTAGCTACAAGAGAGTATTTAGGAATGATTCCCTCCTTCTTCTCCTTCTCCATCATCTTTCCATGACATGATAGTGTACATGTTCCTGCAATTCACTCATGAAAAGACGACATCAATCTGAAATCCCCTAAGTCTTAGATGATGCATTCTAATCCACCAAATGAGTTTGAAACAAGTGATAGGTTGGGAAGAGGGGATCAGTGACTACGTATTATAGTTCCAGAAGCTAAGGGAAAAGCTTGAACTCTGAGACTACGCATTGCATAGCTCAGGGAGGCCTGAAGGAGAAGAATGCGCAGATTTTGGATCCAGTGGGGTCACGCTGAGGGAATGGACACTAGGAGAGCCAATTGCACACTTTGGGGTGTCAATGTACAATTCTATTCTATGCATTTCATAGTTCAAGCACTCAGGGGATGATCTTGAGGCTTGAAAATGTGAAGTGCACAGTTCAAGCCAGGTTGGACGACATAACTGCGCAACTCTGGAGGTTAAGTTTAGGTCTTGGGCATAAGAACTGTGCAATGCAGCAACCCTAGGAGATAGGAACTGCAAATTGTGTAGTATCAAGCAACATGGTCACAACTTAGAGGCTGAGACTAAGCAATACACAATTTAGTTAGGGCTCAGTGAAGCTAAGTTTCTCGGTCATGAAGGTTTTCTGAAAATGGCTAAGTGTGGGATTGGTGATGTACTATGATGAACCTTGAATGTGATTAGACGCTTAGCATAATTTGACAAAATGACAACATAGATCATCCGAACACATGAAAAAAGAATTTCCCTTCGTGTGACTATCTTACAAGAAGATTCAACAAGTGTGACGCTTAAGATAGACTTTAGGACGACCATGACAACATGTGACAGTGCTCAGGACTTTGTGTATGGGTGCGACTTATGCTTACATGGTTAGAAAAAATCATATACACAAAGACAGACCTTTGAAGCCATCAGAATAGCCTTGTAAACATTGCACGACAACCAAACATGGAAAAAGACGATAGTTAACCCAACATGCAAAAGGGACCAAAGCACTACAAGAAAGATCATAAAATAAGCTCTAGCGTTTCCTACAACAATGTACAAGACCAACAACAACTCTGAAATTGAGTGTAAGCCAAAATTATGGAGGGTGTTGCAGCAACTACAACATGTCCACTTTCCATCTAGCCATTCTTGAGGAGGATGTAAGGTAGATAGAGGATATGTTGTTAGAATGTTTGTGTGCGGGAAGGAAACCAACCAAAAGTTATGACATTGATATGAAATATCTTTCACTATGAAACGAGACCACCAAAAATTTGTCTCTGAGGCCTCCACTACTACTCCATCTAAGAAACCAAGAGGGAACAACCTAGGGGGTTGAGTGGGTCTTACATAACCCACATATAACTCCACAAATGAATCTCCAACATCCCTTATAAACTTCTTCACCTTTATCAATGACTTGTCATTATAAATTAGATAATTGTTCACATTTAACTTGCAAATTCCTCTTGTAATGTCTAAGAGAACTCCCTCAGCCCGAGCTCCTCTATAATTCCTTTTATAGGAAGCTCCTAATTGCATCACTAAAAAAAGAATCTCTACTTGCATTCCCTTCTGTAATGCCATTCTATTGGCACAACTTCCCTAAAATACTGATAATCATAAATAAAATCAAGTAAATTGTTGGCACCCCATGCTTCCTCTCTTTTTCCAAAATAGAATAAATTCTCTCTTTCTCCCAAAGTTGAACCCACTAAGAGTGCCAAAGATATGGGAAATATATGGATCTCTAGTGCATACAAATACAATATATATAGAGTGAGCGTGAGCTGAAAGATACAAAGAGACTTGGATGTCTCTTGCATAACAACACAACTGTTGGAAAATGACAAATGACAAGACTTGAATATGCATTGTTATGGTTATGTATTATTAATATAGAATGTAATATTTTAATTAAAGTGTTTGGTTTACAAATTTCAATTAAATTTTATTAATTCAATATAGAAAAAATATTAAATTTAATAATTTAAAAGAAAGGTATGTATTATTTTTGAAATTTTTATATTTGCAATTAGAATATTTATAAGCTATATAATTATGGCGAGACTCTCCTAATTTAGTGCGGAAGTGATCTTGTAATGTTTTGTCATGTTATGTTATTTAAATATGTTTACTAGGTCAAATGACATAAAAATAAAAATTAAATTAAATTTATGTACAGTTGAAGACGACTCTCCCTAGCCTAGTGTGGAAGAGATCTTGTCATGTTATGTTATTGTTATGTTACTTAAACATGTTAAATAAGTCAAATTAAATTTTATATATATATATATAATATATATATATTTATATATATATATATATATATATATATATATATATTAAAATTAAATTAAAGTACACTTCGAGACTTTGGGGCTCCAAGTTATGATGACCCATGGTTTTTCCAATGGTATTATTCTCTAATGAAGGCCATTTAAAAACATAAAATTCCAATTAATGTGGGGTTCCAATTATCTAAAAATTGTGGCATGCTCTTGAACTAATGTATACAATAAACATTTAAATTCTGGATTTTTTTTTTTTTTTATCTTCTTTTTAAAGTAATTGCAGAAAGAAAGATGGAGGAGGTCGTTGCAATAAGCCAATGATTTAGCTATTAATTTGTCATTCCTTATTTCTTTGGAGATTATTGAACTAGATAAATTTATTACCCATCACGTTTCTTTTGCAGATATGAACAAGGAATTTGGTTACATGAATAAAAGAGAAAGTTTGCAAATATCAAAAAAGCATTTGGTTACATGAATACAGGAGAAGATCTGAGAAGTGTAACTAAAGTCACTAAGTAAATGAAAAAGGCATTTGATTACACAATTAAAGGAGAGGGTCTCAACATTGGTATTCAAGTTATTAAGCATACCGTCAAGGAGGAAGTAAAATGGATTTTGAGAATAGGATTAGTGAGTTGTTTGGAACATTAGGTGTTAATGATTCTTTATGGGATACATTTTTAATCTAATAAATAAGGAATTTAAGTGTCTAAAATCAATAGTTAAATTTTGAATGACCGATTTTGGTGGAATATCCTCATGCATATCAATGTTTTGTTTTTGTGGAATATCCTCATGCCTATTAATGTTTTTGGAAAGAATATAACTTTTGGATTTTGGTTGAATATCCTAAAGTTTTATGATTTTTACCAAATATTATAAGTTTCCTTTCAAAAATGTATCTTATTTTATTTATTACACTAAATAGAACATGATGGGTTGGATGATCACATTTTTTAATTTTTTTAATTTTAGAACTATATATTTTTAATAGATTTAATTTATCATTATATATAGAATTATTAATTTTATTTTAAATGTAAATATGAACTTTTGTTGATATATTGAATAGAATATTATAAATTATTATTTTTTAATTATTTTAAAGAAATGAAATTTTAAAAAATAAATATAATGATAAATTTTGGTGAAATAACTTGAGTATCAATTTTTATGAAGGTTTTATTTTTATTTTATACAATTTAATTTAAAATATAGATATTAGATCCATACCTAGCAGCCACTCAGAGGGATCAAATCTCTTTTTACTCTAAAATAAGTTTTAATCTCAAGAGATTTGATCCCCCTCAACACTTGATAAATCCTGAGTTAAGATGGTTCAATGCTAGTATTTAGTTGACGATTTACTCTCTTCAACTTAAATAGAAGAGATGTTATAAGGTTATGTTATGTAAATTGTTGGAAGTAATGCTTCCATGTGTTGTTGTGAGTTATCATTGTGAGAGTGTGATTCTAGAAGTAGTTATTTGCGTATGTGTGTGAGTTGCCTATGAGTCATAGATCAGTGTTCTCTGGATATTATCATCTAGAAGTCGACGATCTAATTCTTATATATTTAACTTCTTTGTGTGATCAATAAACAATAAGTTTGATTTGTGTTGTACATAATATATTTGCTCTCTCTATTTTTTAACATGGTATCTGGTTCAACCCTGACTCTCTCACAAGATGGGTTGAGTTCATGCAATTTCAGCCATGATACTCCTTTGTACATAGATCAATTTAATAGAGTGTTTGATCTATAGTTTGTATCAATAATTGATTTGTGTGTGGACTGTGGATAATTGTATGCAAAGGAGAATTACGAAGATCCAATGTTGTTGCTATTTTGTGAAGTTCCATTGTGGACAAATCTTTGTAAAATAAGAGGAGATCTACTTATGAACAAGTTGGATCAACATAGATTTTGTTTGATCTAGTGTGGTTCTACAATTGAGAGAAATGACTACATATTTTAAATGGTGGTTCTTGAGATTATCAGATGGTGTAATACGTACAATTGCGGCATATAGGTGGAATGTTGGCATTTTTCTTTCTAGATTTGAACTAATAAAAAATTGCGTTATTGGTTATCGAGAGATCAAGATCTAAATGCAATAGATCTGATGGAAAATAACAATATGCAAAGTTGTTATTATTATATTTGATCTAATTTGCAGAGATCAATAAAGAGTAGTCACTAATTTTGTCTCTATACATTCTAGCGGTTGGTCTTTGTGTTTTTATTGGTTATAAAAAGGGTTGGTGGTTCTTAAACTGGAAGCCCTGGTGTCTGAAACATCAATTCTCGTGTGCTATTAAGTTCAAGTTGATTGATCAAATTTTGAACACATATAGTATTGAGACCTTCATCTTAGCAACTAGGAGATAGCCGAAAGTGAAATATCGAACATATGGTGGTTGGTCCATAGGATGGTTCATTACTTGATGGATCTTATCGCGGAAGCCCCGACAAGTTCAAGTGTCAATATTGCTGATCATGCAAAGTTCAGCAATAATGGTTTGAGGCGGTTACGTTTTAAATGGAGTTCAAGTGACAACTCGAAGATGTGGCGGTGAAAGAGTGTTCTTTGTGAGATTCCAAAGTCGACGTGGGTGTTGATGAAGACCAGTCACACAAAGATTATTCTTTTTTTTTTAATATGTGTTTTCAGTATTTTCCATGTAAGCATTAAGGGAGGGTGTTGGAAGTAATGCTTCCATGTGTTGTTTTGAGTTGTCATTATGAGTCTCTAGGTGTGATTAGCTATTTCCCTATGTGTGTGAGTTGTCTATGAATCATAGATCCACCTTCTTCGGATCTTATCATCTAGAAGTCGGTGATCTAATTCTGATCTAATTCTTATATATGTAACTACTTTATGTGATCAATAAACAATGAGTGTGATTTATGTTATGTGTAATCTCTTTTCTCTCTACTAATACATATATACTACCTGCAATATAACTATACCGTTTCCCTCAATTTTATGTTTATTTTATTTTTATGTAATCTAATCTAGTCAAAATGTTAGATGATATAATATAAAAATAAATTAAAACATTTTGAGTAGATGAAATTACATCAATAATAATAACAATAATTTTAATTATTAATAATTAAAAGAGGCTAAATTCATATTACTTTCTAATATGTCAAGAGCTTTAATTTTTACCATAGATTTTGGGATTGTAATTATTTAATTTAGAATTAAAATATATAAATAAAATATGACAAATAAATTTTTAATTTGACTTGGGAAAAATCAAAATTGATAGCGTCATATGGTAGTGGTTTTGAGAACTTGGTTTAGTGTACCCATGGTTTTAAATTCAATATTCAAATAAATGAGATGTTTCTCTAAATTTATGGACCTGTATTTAGTTCAAATTTTTGGATAAATTTAGGTACCTCCCTTTAGTGCGACTTTTTGGAATTTTTCGTGACGAAATTAGGCAGAGAAATTTGAGGTGAAATCGTGATTTGTGTTAAATTAAAGTGGGTTTTTTAGTGTATATATGGATTAGGCATCTTGAAAAACCCCTAGGGCACTTGATTGTGCAAGGGTTACCCATCAAACTTGTGATTTTAATAAATTCCAATTCGGCAAAGAAATTTGAGGTGAAATCATGATTTGTGTTAATTAAACGAGTTTTCTGAGTGTATATATGGATTAGGCATCCTTAAAAACCCTTAGGGCACTTCGATTGTGCAAGGGTCACCCATCAACCTTGTGATTTTAATAAATTCGTGCGGGATTTTAAATAAATTAAACCGAAGAAACCAAGAAAAGCTTCCAAAAAGTCCCACCTGATCTAAAATTGATCTAAGACAATTAATAAGGTATTACAAACACATGTGCATGGATGTGCCTATGATATTTTATGCAACGGATCGATAAGATTGCAAAATACACAGGCAATGAAGCAGTTAAAGAAAACATAACACGCAAACATATAATCACAACAAGTTTAATAAGGAGTTCACCCAATACTCCTAGGCTACGTCTCGTGGTCTAGCCTTTAGTGGTGGCCTCTCTATTATGTTTTCAAAGCAGATATTTTACAACAGTGAGCTCAATTTGAGTCTCACTCAACAAATACAAATCAACAAGACTATACTTGGATACCCCAAGTCTCTGGAGTACACAGACTCTCTTTACTGACTCTAGACCTCTATTGGTCACAGTAGTATGAGCCCAATCTAAAACTCATACATGAGAGGAATTAAAGAGGAGTGCGCTTGAACCTCTCAAGCCTTTTTTGGAGTGCACAGACTCTCTGACACTCTGTGTCTCTGTCTTAACTTTGGCTCGATGCTGCCTTTGTAGGTTAGCTCGACTTCTTCTCTCCGCGTTTGGCTTACTGCCTACTACTCTCTGCTCTTAGCTTACTACTTGTTGCTTTCGTTGTTAGTTGGTGGCTTTAAATCCAATCTAATTCGTGAATGTTCATGTTCGCTTCCCTAATTTCTAGTTCCCTTACCTCTCTCCATTTGAATTCCCTCTGTCCTACATAATCAACCACTGTATAATGCCTCACACGCAGGTGGCCACCTATTTCATAACAAATGAGTGTCAGTCCTCTTAGACATATTTGAAACGACCGTTTTTTTTCTGTTAACTCCAAGAATGGCCGCAAAACATGACTTTCTGCCAATGCATCGTCCATATCGGACTTCAAATCCTCTACAACTCTGCTCGTTAACCTCGTCACATCTGGTCATCCATCGAAACGCATCTCTGTCGTTGATCTAGGGGCCCTAGATGCTACGGTCATCGTTCATATTAGGCAGCTAAGTAGCATGATGTTTACCTGTTCGATGTGAACGGTTTCTCTCTCTTCCGCTGGATGTGTGGCAACCATTATATGGCATCATGCACGACTCGGTTGAAACTGCTTACCACTCAAAGCCCTTCCGATATCCTACCAGTTTTTACGGAATCCTGCTTCTGACAGAATCAGAATGATATCCGTTGCATTTTACTGTATTTTGGGTCCGGGTGCTTGTAGCCTTTCCTTCTCCGAGGGGTTTTCCCTCCAATATGTGATTAGCGACTTGTCGCTAATCACATATCAGAAACGACCCTCATTTCTCGAAATGGCCTCTGGATTTTCTAATTTGTGATAACGCGTGTTACCATGGGCTGACAGTCTGCTCGCTTGACCGACAGTCCTCATTGCTCCACGCTGATCACAAATTGCAACTGTTATGAGGATACCTTCGATAACCTTGATCTTCACAAGATTTTTAACCTTTTGCATAATTTTTAAAGAGTCATGAAAACTTAGAGACTGTTCTAGGATCCCATTTGGATCACACCTTCCCACTGGAAAATCTTTTGGACCACCAAAATTTGGTTTCTGAGCATCAATCAAGTGAGGATATAGATTCCTCGCTTGCCCAAATTCTATCCATCTTGCTCTGCTTGGTTTTGAACCCTTGAGTCCAATCGTGAGGTACTCAACATCCCCTCTACGTGTAGTTCTCACCTTCTTGTCCAAAACTATATCTTCCTACAATTCATTGAGATATTCAGGCAACAGATCATCAATACAAGGCAATTGACTCTGCTCTTCGGGATCTTCAATCAATCAAGGTTCAAATAGTCTCAAGCTTTCTACATTAACTACTGAATAGATGTGCATGTAAGCTGGTAAATCAAGGCAAAAATCATTCTCATTGATTTTCTCAAGTATCTTGAAAGGTCCATACCTTATTGGCTTCAACTTCTTACCTTCACATTGCATTCTGTCTTTGCTAATATACAACCAGACTTGATCACCAACTTGGAAACTATGCTCAATCTGATGCTTATCATGCCTTGCCTTGTACTTGGCTTCGCTCCTTTCCAACTATTCCTGTGCTTCCTCACGAATCTCTTGGATTTGTTCAATGAAATTGGTTGCTTTGTCCACATTCTTGTGTTCATCAACCACTATGTCTTTACCAAAGACAAAATCCAAGGGAGACCTTGGTGTGAAACCAAAACAGGTCTCAAAAGGAGATCTCTGTGTAGAATGATATTTAGCCCGGTTGTGAGCATGCTGCACATAACACAAATGTTTATCCCAAAGCTTGGGATTCTTGCTGCAATAGCCTCTGAGCAACTGGATCACTGTTCGATTGACCACCTTTGCTTGGCCATCTGTTTGTGGATGAAAGGATGTGCTCTTCTTCAGCCTGGTGTCCATCAATTCCCACAGACTTGACCAAAACATCCCAACAAATTAGGAATCTCAATTAGATAGAAGGTCAATGAATTATAGAAATCAAAACACTAGCTGAAAAAAAAGAGCTGTAAACACAATCAAATGCATTCTTAATTAAAGAGAACCTGTCGAACCACTTTAAAGCTCTCGCAGTTCTTTTTCTCAGAGAAGTCCCACGTCACTGTGTATTGTCACTCTAGCCATTAAATCACAATTTTACCAACGGCTGGAAAATGACACATGTTTTACAGTTTTTAATTAAATTTTATTATTTCAATATAGAATTACTATTAAATTTAATAATTTAAAAGAAAATTATGTATTATTTTTTAAAAATTTATATGTAAGGTGTTTCCCTCTGAAATCAACTTCCCTCATTGCCTATCTGTCATTTTGTGCACCACAAGATTTAGATGTTAGACGATTAAACAAATTTCAACCATCAGATCAATGGCAAAAGGAAGAGACACGGGCAGAATGGAAACAGATAGGAATGACAAGGGGAAGAAAGACCAGCAGAATGGAAACGGACAGGATTACCAACAGATGGCCTTGAAGCGTCCAACTACCAAAACAGTAAGTTGCCTTCAGCTTTGAAACCTTTGGATTCCCCAAACTAGCAGGGCTGTAACTAGGGGAAGGCTGGGTGCCATTTGAGACTTCATAGTTATTGGCATACAAAATCTCCAGTGGCATCGATACCCACGAGAACAATTCTTGGTTGCACACACAGAACCTTTCCCTAGCTCTAATGCAGGTGCTTGATTCCACTGATGCCCACTTCAGCTGGAAATGTCTGCATTGCATCTTAAAAGTTAAAACGATGATAAAAAACAAATTGTAATCCACGTACCCATCCCGGAACAATCAATTCATTTTTATACAGAGACTCCTAATTTTTTTGGCCAAATTGGGGCTAATCTCCTCAGCTATGTCCCTTCAGAGATTTCCCAAGCAAAGCACTAAGAAAATAAGAGGGAATTGAAACTGTGTCAATGGTGATAAACCCCCTGGCCCACAGCCCAACTGACTATACCCTCAACAGTTTATTAATAACCCTTTTCTTTTAGGGTTCCAAAGAAGGATTGAGATTAACTTTGTAACCTCGATAGAATTATGTTAAAGTTTTCTTTCTCATAATGTTGGATTGTGAAAAACACTATTCAGGGGATTCATTGGTGATTTTATTGATCTTTCTCTTTATTCAATAGTCATTTTTGAAGTATCAAGAATCAAACAAGGATTTTATCCTCAGCCAGCATCATGAGTTAGGGATGGTTGATTTTTATTGGTCTGTTTCTTTCTCATATAGTTGTTCTTAATATATTGAAAATTTGAATAAGGAATTCATCCGCAGCCAACATCATTAATTAGGGTTTGGCTGAATGTTTTTATTTGGTTTAGGACAAAGAATCGTAATACCCAGAAGAGGGTCCGAGATGTTTCTCAGTATCATCGGCCTTCTTGAGGATCCTGTAAACTTGTATCATGGCACTTGTATCATGGCAGAACCAGGGGTGTTATTGATTCAACAATTGAACCAGGGAATAGGTCCTATGCAGACCTTTCTTCCATGGCTTCAACTATAGCTTATGAAAACAATCTGGTTATCAGAAACTGAGTCACAGAACATTGGGAGGTAGTGTTTAATTTCCATGAATTTTAGTACTTGATTACGGATGCAAAATTGTATTTGATTTAATTAATATTTCAATCTGCAATCGTGCAGATGCACATTATGGAGTACTTAGACTATTGGAACACTATATATGCAACTCTTTGGCTTCAATAATCTAGGATTCAGTGTATATATATATATATATTTTTGTGTAGATGATTTTTCAATTATTAATTGAATTGATGTTAACATTGACTTGTATATAATTATATCACTTGCAAAATAAATCAAGGCATGGCTTTATATTCTATGATAAGGAGGTGGAGGCCCAGCTAATAGTGATAGCCTTTAGAGGAAAAAAAGCCACTTGATGCAGATGATTGCCAACATATTTCAATTTCTCATGGTAGCATCATCCTCGTCATCATCCAACAGATAAATAAAATACAACACCAAAAAGGGTAGCATCATCCTTATCGTCATCTAATCGCATCTAAGCACCAAGTACTCTCTCGATCCAAACCGTCCATTTTCCCAGCGAATTCCTGGATTGTTCTGTCAAAGCTTCTAACTGCATCCACCAAAGCCAACATATATCATTCGCGGTGCTCTTTCGCGGCTCGGACATGGTTGGTCGTGTTCTACAGGCTGAGATCTCTTGTGTGAGGTATTCTTATGTGAGGATATCGATAGGCATGGGATGCAAACTGATCGCCGCTTAAGGAAGAAGGCAGGATAAATTACAAAATTACAATAAAAACTACAGCAAATACTCAGGCATAAACACCAGCAAAAGTGAGACAAAGCTCACACAATCTTCATTCATTCATTTGCTCAATTACATGACACTTATATAGGAAAACTCACAACTAATTCTGGCAACCAATTCCTAACTAATTCAGTTCAACCACTCATAACTAATAACTAATTCTATTTCTGCATTATTCTCACATCCTCCCTTAATGGAGAAATGGATTTTCTACAATACCTAACTGACTTCTAAAAACTTCAAATTTGATTTTACCAAGGGGCTTAGTAAATATATCAGCCACATTATCCTTGGTGTTACAAAATATCAGTCCAATTTCATTTGACTCAATTTTCTCACGTACAAAGTGGTACTGTAACTCGACATGTTTTGTTCTAGCATGGTAAACTAGATTATGTGCTAATTTGATAGCACTCTGATTATCACAATCGATACATGTTGCACCACTTTGTGCTTCTTCAATATCTACAAGAATTCTCCGCAACCAAATAGCTTCACAGGTGGCATTGGTCAAAGCTTTGTACTCTGATTCTGTTGATGATAACGAAACAGTTGGTTGTTTCTTACTACTCCAAGATATGACCCCTGATCCAATATGAAATGCATAACCAGAGGTAGATCGTTTGTCATCTGGATTTCCTGCCCAATCTGAATCAGAAAAACCTGTCAGTGCAACATCAGATACATCAGTATACATAATACCAAGATTTACTGTTCCCTTTAAGTATCGAAGAACTTTCTTTGCAGCATTCCAGTGATTTCCTGAACGCTTAGCCATGAATTGACTAAGGATACTGACTGAGTATGCAATTTCTGGTCTGGTAGTGGTGAGATAGTTCAAACTTCCCACTAACTAACGATATAATGTTCCATCTGCCTCTTTCGATCCATCTTCTTTGTACAACTTTGCATTCTGTTCCAAGGGAGTTGACATAGCTTTGCAATCTGTCATATTGAACTTTTTAAGAATCTCCTTTGTATATTTGCTTTGAGTGATCAAAGTTTTACCAGGTTCTCTCCATACCTCAATTCCTAAACAGTAATGCATTTCACCCAAATCTTTCATTTCAAATTCTGTGACAACTGAACTTTAATTTCTTCAATTAACTTGTGAGCACTGCCTGTTATAATGAGATCATCCACATACAAAGATATTAAAGCAACATTTCCTTTTTCATCTTTCTTAACATACAAGTTAGGATCATTTTTTCTTTTCACAAATCCATTCTGAAGAAAGAAGGTATCAATCTTTACATACCATGATCTTGGTGCCTGTTTCAAACCATACAATGCCTTCTTAACCTGCAAACCAGATGCTCCTGTCCCTGTTTGAACAAACCTTCAGGGTTGAACAAATAAACCTTCTTTTCCTTTAAATCACCATTTAAAAAGCAGATTTTGACATCCAATGATGTATATTCCATTATGTTTTGTGGCTAGGCAATCAGTAATCTAATTGTATTCAACTTAGCTACTGTGCAAAAGTGTCTTCATTAATCAATTCCCTCCCTTGAGGGCATATCCTTTGCTACTTAATCTTGCCTTAAATTTTCATTGTATTACCATCTGCTTTAAAATTTCGTTATTGTACAACCATTTGCTTCCAATTGGAACTTTATTTTCAGGAAAGTTCCACTAATTCCCATGTTTGATTTTTCATAATAGAAGCATACTCATCATTCATAGCATTAATCCATGGTTCATGTTGCTTATCTTGCTCATAATCAATTGGTTCTTCAACATTCATTATATTAGACATTAAGGCATAGTCTCTATACCTTGCAGGAAGCTGAGTCTGTCGGGACGACCTTCTTGGTGCTTCAATGCCTGTGGGTGTTCCATCCATGACTCGTCAGCTTTGAGGTGAATCACCCCCTTGTGATGACTCATTGCTGCTAGATGTGCTCATACTGCTGCTATCATCCTGATCCTGTACCTGTACCTGTTCCTGTTCCTGCTTAATCAAAGTATCAAGCTTGATATGTGCATCATTAGATATATGCCATGTATCATTCTTAGTATTACTTTTATCAGTCTGCTCATGAAACAATATGTTAACACCCAGGTTGTTCCCTATGACTCCTTAGGGAATACGGCTGGGGTAACCACTAACCAATCTTTGGACTACAGCTTCTAGCCCAGCTGTAATCAGAGAGGGCTCTCTCTGTAAGATTTGTCACTGTTTTAATGAAATTTTAGGCTAGTTATGAAGTGGATATTTGTTTGTTTTTATGTTTGGTTGGGAGGATGCTTCTGATAGATTTTAGAGTATGTCTGCAGGTGAAACTAATCCATTGCGCAATGGGGTCTGTAGCTGTTGCGTTCTTGAGATCATGGATTGAGTGTTGCTGGTATTACAGGGCCTCTGTGTATTTCATAAAACAAAATGTAAGTTGTGAGGGTGAAATGGAAAACGACTAGCAAAGAGCAATTAAGGATTCTTTACTAAGTTGGATAGTGTGAAAGAGGTCTATTATTTAGGAGCACTTACTTGAATTCCTGAAATAACAAAGCACTGTGATGATATAGTATTAAAGGTAGCATTGAAGAATTACTCTTTAAATACTTTAACTGAAGAAAACATATGAGATAGCTTAGATTGAGCTCAGGGTAACCAATGATTAAGTCCTGAGACTATTCTTTTTCCTTGCTACCTAGATATTTGAGTGTATGGAAAGCATGAAAGACATATGAGAGAATAATGATCACATGTAAAACAAAGAGTAACGAGAAAACTTATTGAGCCATGAAATACACAGGAATCCTGAAACTTTGAGCCATACACCATCAGGAGATCAAGAGACACAATGCTTGGAGAAATCCCATTGTTCTTTGTATTAGCTGTCTGAGAGTTTACAATATGAGAGTAATAGAAGAGATATCAAGAGATTTCTTACATCCGGAGTCCAACCCCTGCCAACAAATGCGAGGGGGAATATATAGAAGTTTCATACAAAAATATCTCAGGCATTGAGTCATCTGAGAGGAAAATATCTTCTTACACTCGTACATGGTGTGTAGATGAGAAGTAATTACAAACATAACTGAGTCTTAAAAGCCTTTAACTCCTGTCAGGATAATTTTTGACCTTTGGGCATTGCGGAGTCGGTTGTACGACTTTGCCATAACTGCAGAATGATGTGCTGTGCAGCTGTTATTTTTTGTGTCTTCTTGGCCCTGCCCACTGTGCTTGCTGATGCTGTTACTGCGGTCGAGTACCGTACTGAGTTGGCTCAGCGTCTTCATACCTACTGATGTGGATTTTTCCCACCTGTATATGTAATATAAACCTTTTTGCCGAAGAAAAAGATTTGACTTCTCAACTTTGGTTCAAAAGTAACCCCATTAAATCTTGCCATGTGTCTGGAGGAGGCAGCTGATGTTTTAAAATTGACCCTAAGGTCTCATCAGCCTCTGTATATTTATAGAAGTGAGGAGGCTCATCAAATAAATGTGAAACTTCATTTCTAATAAAAAACAAATTATCTAATTTTTCAAAAAGAATTTGCCGTGTTACGGGGCCTGCTGAAGATGTTCCTCGTGTCTCAGCGATCTGAATTGCTGCAAAAGTGCTTACCCTCTTGATATAATTTTCATGAGAGAGTAACTTCCCTGATTCTAGCAAGCTGGGGAGCCCTTTGTCCTGCAGAGCCAAGAACCTATTTTGAAATTTGTTTATATCAGCTTGCATATCCTAGATTCTTCTGTCCATGGTCTGGATTAAACTCTTCATTGTTAGGACTCTTTTGATCAGAGAAATGGTTTCATTCCTATTTCCAATTCCCATTTTTACCAGCTGGGAACTTGTCCTATAGTTGAGTACTTCAATCATCCTGGGGGCAAACTCAGGCATGTTGCCTAAAGAGGTCCTTGCTCTGTGTAGTTCTTTTCTTGCCATGCCAATGAGTCCCACTTGCTCGTATATGGCATCAATGTACTCCCATTGGTTAGTTATTGATTGTCCAATGGTGGTCCAAATTACTTGTTTGAGCTCTGCTGTAACTTTCTCAAAATTGAGCTCCTTTTCTAGCCCTGCAATTGTTTTCTTCAGAGCTTTTACTTCTCTCTCCCTCTCAGCCACATTTTGCTTAGAATTATCATATTTTTCATTTACCTTTGCTAAGCTATCCTTGGCTTGACTGAGTTCTGACATCTGAGACTCTAGCACCTGAATTTCTTGCCTTAGTTTCTGCATGTCCAGG
>APFE031409712.1:148781-196209 GCA_000404065.3 Pinus taeda | reverse complement strand
TTCATTATATTCCTTTGAATGTTACAATACATATTTATACATGCCGAAGCATCCAATACCATGGACTGAAAACCATCACGTCCAAAACCATGGACCAAAAACCATAGGTAGGTTCGCCCAACCTAATATAGGGTCCAAAAAAAAAATTCCCCAAGGCGCTACCCTGGACCCCGTAGACGGGGGTTACCTGCCCCCCTCAAACCCCCTGGACAGGGGGGGATCCACCCCACCTCTAACCCCTCGGTTCACTACGTGGGTTAGTCGTGGAAAAAATATAACACAACCCAATAGATTCTAGATCATTCTAGAAGAATCCCATCTCTTATCTCCTCCTATGAGCTCCAATTTGGACGGGCTAGGGATCAATTAACCTCCTATCCTCTCATCCCTTGCTCCATGGAAACTAAATCCAAGTTTGGAAGGCCATTCGATACCCTCATTTATGACAAAATCACCTCCATTTCCCTATAAATTGAGCACTCATCATAGTGATCAAGGGGCTAGAAATTGAATATTGTAGAGAAATTCTGTTGGTTTGAGATTTGAGTTCATGTGAAGCAATGTTATGCTATTGGATTGGTGTGCTTTTGATGTGAGGAGGATTGGACTGAAGCTGGATGAGTGGCATAGGATCGAACTGTATTGGGTGAAACTCTTCCTTCTACATTAATAAAGTTCTTTCTTCCTTTTCTCATATTCTTGTTCATATCTATGATGATTATGTGTCTCAACGTTGTCGATTCCATTGGTTATATTAGATAGATCATGTATGCTTTGATCATTGTTGTTTTTGTTTCTGTTGACACAGGTACCAATTGAGCGGATTTAGTTCAAGTGGGAGCAACGGAGGCAATTCAAAGGGGATCAAGGAAGAAAAATACTACAAGTAAGTTTCTTCATCTCATCTTTCTACTATAGGAAAAGGTTAATACTTTCTTTCTGTTGTTTTAAGTGTAGCTACCCAATTAGAGAAAATTGTTTTTATCCATAGATACAAATTCCATAGGAACAATAGTCAATATGGGTCATTCATTAGGCGAATGATCTGACTATACAGGTTATGTTAATGTAGAGTTTTTTTCCCTAGAAGGCAACCATTGGTTTACATGAGGGAATTGTATTACGGTTGTGTATTATTATCCTAAGAAGGAAAGAGATACGATATTGTGTGAGAGAGTAGTGGAAATTACAGTGGATCTGCTATAGGTTGTATCTCTTCAGTTTACTGGATCATATTAAAGAAACAATCGTTTGTTTCTCTATGGATTTAGCCCAAATTGGGTGAACACGTATATCTGTGTCTCTCTTCTTTTATGCATTTCTATATTTGTGTTTCCACAATATTTTGAGTATTTCATTGCTCTGTTCATTAAATTATAGCAACTGGTTTCATATCCAAAGTTATATTTGGTTGATAAACTCGCAATAGAGAAGCGTTCCTTGTTCAAGTGGGAGTAATGGTGGAAAATTGTAGGTTTAGGGTCAAGAAATTTAATAGCCAAAACTACTAGTTGTGGAAGATGCATATGGAAGGTTATTTGTATCAAAAAGTTCTCTACCTACCATTGAAGGGAAAATAAAAGAATCTGATGAGTATGACAGATGCAGAATGGGAGATTCTCGATAGAAAGGCACTGGGGAACAATACGGTTGTGCCTGGAAGCGTCGGTGTCCTTCAACATTTCAAAGGAAACAACAACGGAAAATGTGATGAAGGCATTTTCCAAAATATATGAAAAACCATCAGCCTCAAATAAAATATTTATTATGGAGCTTTTATTTAATATGAAGATGTCAAAAGGTGGATCTGTTTTTGATCATTTAAATGGATTTTACATAGTTTCCAGTCAGATAATTTCTGTAGGCGTAAATTTTGATGATGAAGTTATGGCTCTATTGTTTCTATGCTCATTGCAAGAAAGTTGGAATGGCTTAGTTATGGATATCAATAACTCTTTGCCTAGATCTACTACTTTAAAATTTGATGATGTTGTTGGTGTTATCCTTAGCAAGGAAATGTAATGGAAAAGTTCAGGTGAGACATCAGGTAATGCTTTGAATGTAGAGACTAGGGGAAGAAAACTAGAAAGAGCTTAGGGCATCGCAGTAAGTCAAGAAAAGGTAGATCCAAATTCAGATCTAGGATAATGTTATGGAAATGTGGGAAGAAAAGACACCTTAAGAACGATTGTAAATCTCAAAAGGGGAAAGAAGGAGATGGACGACGGGAGAAAAATCAAGAAGTGAATGTAACAGGTGACGTGTTGCATGATGCTTTGATTCTTTCATTAGAAAATATTATTAATACTTGTGTAGTAGATTCAGGGGCTTCATTCTATGTTATACCTGATAGGAAACATTTTCATGGCTATGTTTAGGATATTTTGGACATGTTCGTTTGGGTGATAATAAACCATGTAAAAATATTGGAATGGATAAAGCATTCAGAAAACAATAGAATGGAAACCGATGGTTGTTAAAGGGGGTGAGGCATATTCCAGATCTAAAGAAAAATATAATTTCAATAGGGAAATTGGGAGGTGAGGATAATGTAATGACATCTAAAAAAAACCTAGAAGGTCACTAAAGGAGCCCTGGTAATAGTAAAAGGAGAAAATATGGGTACATTGTGTTTATGCAATGGTATTTCTAATTTTTCTAATGCTTTAACCTATGCAAGAGAATATACAACATTGTGGAATTATAGGCTTGGGAACATTAGTGAGAAGGGGATGTAGATTCTTCACTCACCAAATTTGTTGCCAAGTTTGAAGCATGTTGATTTGGATTTCTGTGAGAATTGTGTTAATGGAAAGTAGAAGAGAGTCATATTTATCAGAGTTGGGAATGAAAAGAAGAGTGAAAAAATATATCTTGTGCATACAGATGTATGGGGACCAGCTCATGTATCATCTCTTGGTAGCTCTCGCTATTATGTTACTTTTATTTATGATGAAACTAGGAAAATTTGGGTTTATAGTATTCAAAATAAATATAATGTGTTTGATACTTTCAATAAATGGAAAGATCTGGTTGAGAATGAAAGAGGAAAGAAATTGAAGTGTCTTAGATTAGACAATGGAAGTAAATATTGCAGCAAATATTTTGATAAATATTGTTCATAGCATGGAATTCATAGAGAGAAGATAGTTCTTGGAACACCAAAGGAAAATGGCATGTTAGAAAGGATGAACAATACAATCATGGAGTGTGCAAGGTGCAAGATATTGCATGCATGATTTCTGTTAAACACGCATGGGAGCAAGAATAATCTGAATGATAAATCATGAGAGTACGATTTTTATTAACAAATGATTTACATTTATAGTACATGTGGTGACCATTGGGTTTCACATCCCAAGGTCTCTTGGACTCCTTTTGTCCATTCGGCTTCCACACTAACCCATTGAGGATTAGGTGTCCAACATGCCCCCCCTTAATCTGAAGGGTTATGTATGAATCCAAGAAGAGAGCTGTAATACAAAATGTGAAAATATGCATGGCAGCACTTAGGTTGAATGGGCACTCTGAAATATTGGTATAAAGAGCGGTGGTTTAAGGATGACCACAAACACTGGAACGCTTAGTGCAGTTCCCGGAACTCTTCCAAAACTGGCAAGAAGCTGAAGCCTTCTGCTAGAGGAAGTGCTCCTATTTTTTTGAAGAGGGAAACCTTCAACCATGAAAGGGAGGTCTCACCTCGCATAAAAGGGAGAACTTCAACCTAAAAAGGGAAGTCTCAACCTGTGATGGTTTAAGGATGACCAACAACTCTGGAATGCTTAATGCAATTCCTGGAATTCTTCCAAAACTGGCAAGAAGCTGGAGTCTTCTGCTAGAGGAAGTGTTCTCAATTTTGTTCTTGGAATTCTTCCGTAACTGGAAAGAAGCTGAAGTCTTCTGCTAGAGGAAGTGTCCCAGATTACCAACTGAAGGCATGTTCAGGGGCATCTTTGTCTCTGGCTACAACTCTGAAACTGGTGTGGCAGGTTGTGGCTTAGGCTCGCTTGATGTGGCTTTGGAGCTTGTAGATGACCATCATTTCCCCTCCCTGTCAGATACAAGGTGAGATGATGGAGAAAACTCAGCTGCAAGACTTTTCAATACTCTGGAACAAGTTCTGACATGTGTTTGGAATATCTTCTTGGCTGTTGATGCCCATTGCCAAGAAGCGATCCATCCAAGATGAATCTTTGTTCTTGTAGGACGTTTATTTCTGAAGCATCTGTGTGAAGAATGATTGGTTTTATGACAGTGATTACATGGATGAAGATCAAAATAGTGATCTTTCAAATGGCCAACTCAGTCATAGTGTTGGCATTTCACAGTCTTCTGTTGTTGTTGCTGTGGAAGAGGGGCAGAGTCTGGAACAGCTGGAGGTGAACTGTCATAAGGAGCAGGTGAACTATCATGAATGAATCTAGCACTCTGAAACTGAATGGGCTTGGCGTAGTCTGGAATATGAAAGGACAAGTCCTTGTCATATCAAAGACTAGTTTTGTGCTTGTTGTGGACAAGCTGTTCCCAAGGTCTGATGATGGGCTTGGGAAGTGCAGACTGAGTTTCTGCATCTGCATGTACAACTGCTGCTTTATGGGGTACTAAATCTGAATGAACTATAACATTATTGACTTGCTGTTTATGGGAGTCTGTTTCATTGTTCTGAACAAAAACAGGTTCAGAATTATGATTCCTATGTTTTAATTCTTCTTGCTGTAGCTGAGTTTCAAGCTGAAAAAAATCAATTTTATCTTGTGCATTTTGTAGACAAACTTGAATGTCTGTGAGAGAAACTTTGTTGACTTTTAATGTATCATGATTAGAGGAATGTATCAGAGTTTTTAAGAACTCTAATATTTCAGTAATTCGAGCCATATTCTCCATTGTCAGCATTACACCTTTTTTAAAAAATTGATCACAACTATGACCCAATGAGTAAAAGTAACACCCACTCACAATACAAAGACACAGAAAAATCCTTTGTAAATGTGCAGCAAATGAATCAAGGAATCAATGCATATATATGTAGACAGATACTATACTGAGTTTTAATACAACAACTGGGGCAACAACAACTACAAACTTGCTTGGATCCTTCAAGTACTCTTTCACTTTCAAATCAGAAATGATGGCTATCAAAACTTCAATAATTATAACACCATGTCATGGGCAGGACTTGAATACTCATATGCTTTGACTAGGATACAAATCAATATTATCTAATTTTGCCACTTTCTAGTAATGAAGATAAGCAATGAGAGTAAATTCCAGCAAGGAATTTTAGACCCAGAATGCTGCTCCAACACTTGCTCAGGTCATAGGCATGGGAATGAGTCTCTAGCACGTTGAAACAATAGTGATAGACCTCCTTACATGTCCAAATACTTAGAAAAATGTACAGTGCTGGTCATATATACCATAGCATTTTACCATGACCTTTCAAGAGCCTTCCAACTATGCACAGTTTCAGGAAAACCTCCAGGAGATTAGAGAATACTTGACCCTGCTTTAGATGTATATGTAGCCAATTATTAAGGAGATTTGACTCTTTGACAGTGATAAAATCTGCCCACAAAGGACAACTCGAACAAAAACTTGGATGAAGTAAACTTGTCCTCTTTCCTGCTAGAATTGCCCTCAACTACTACAAAAGTAAATTGTTCCAAAACTCAGATATAGGTGCCTTTTGTTTACTTGAAAACTCAGTCCTTACGAATTTATATGCCATATATGGCCATTCATGTGCTGAAAACATTACATAACTGCCATCCATATGCCATCACATTAAACGTTTCGTATGTATGATTTTTTTGTTATGCTACGACCCATTTGGGATATGACAAACATAAAGAGCATTGTTTCAACGCAAAAACACAATATACGGAGCTCACAACATATAAAGAGCATGTATATCAATGCACATGAACGTTTACCTACAACATTCAACCTCAAGTCATTCAGCGCCTTCAATCGCGGTACCTGAAATCTTACGCGGTGATGAATGTATGGTCTCTCCAAACTTAAACATCGCACTGTCTTCGAAAATGTTTAACACGGTATGTACACGGGTCCCATAGAGAAGTCCAACGCTAAACTGTATAGTTGTTAGCAGTCCCTTTGGATAAAACAATCATAAGTCAAAGTGTTTTTATTCTCAAATTGATAGTGGAGCCCTCCACTCTGAAATAGTAATTCCATGGAAATCCGAACACAACTATTTTCATAATGTATAGGTTTATGTCAAAATATCATGACGATATTGCCTACCTAGAATCTTTCACCATGATACTTCAAGTTTATACCTAGAATCAGCCAAGCTTGTAAGCACTTTTAATTCTCCTTGTTGGGCCTTAACATCAGTAAGTAGCTTGAGCTGAAGTCGCTCCGAGAGATCTGCTGAATCCGTAACAAGCGCATTGCGATCTTCATGATCATATAAAATCGATAAATACTTCGTCACAAAACCTAGCTGTGGGGACTGGATCTTGCCACTGCCACTCCTCTGAAACGAGGCTTTAATCTTCTTAATCTCGTGGAACACCCTAGCCGAAATCTTGTTGATGAAGGCATTCCCGTCGCTGTCAAACTCTCAGGAAAGCTTCACGGCCGCGTGTTTTCTCCAATCGTGGTCAAATTTGATCCTGGGAAGGCGTATAAAGCGGGATTTATACGTTCGGTGGCATACAGTCTCAGGCCCTCGCCTACGAAATCGGTGACCTTGGGAATGTGGGCACAAATCCAGAGCAAGTATAACGCATCAAAAAATAAACCAACACACTTGAAAGAATTCCTCTGATTTATGGAGTTCGTACACGCATTCAGAAATTTACAGTAGTTTTGTGCCCATTCATAAAGGCATAGCTAACACTTCAATCGACCTTCATCTCATTATGGTCGATAAGCTTGGTTAGGGTCAGAGTTAGGGCAGAGGAGGTGCTTTCGGTGAAGATTGATCAATCCTATTTGACAGAAAGGATAGATCATGACAATGCAGCGTGCTACGAGGCGAGCCAACCCGCTTCGAACCTTGGCAGATTCCTCAGAGTGGTGCAGTAAGAATAGTAATGGCAGAGAGCCCAAGGTGCATAAAATTATGCACAGAAGACACGCAGAGAGGCAGCGTTTGCAGCAGGTTTCTTGACAGAGGGCGCAAACAATATAAAAAATGTATATGACAGTGCCAGAGGTCAGGTAACATTCAACTAACAAAGAATCTCATAATGGAAAAGCTACCACAGGATAGTCCAACGTTCAACTGAATATAGGCTGAGGAGGTGGTATAGGTCGGGCGTTAACCAAACAACTCAAGTCATAAAAATTTCGACATTTCACACTCAATCATGCCATTCTCGCAGTAATGCACGCAGTCTGATGCGCTCAACTTCAATGTTTTAGGTTGTCAGGGGCGTTAGGTAGTCAGGAAAGTTACAGGTAATGAAGACCAGGCCAATGCTATTCAAGGCAGCTCAGACCAGCTGCTCAGGGAATAACAACATGTCATTTTTTAACTAAGGGATAAACCGTGAGGAAGAAAACTACAGAGGCCATACATCATAGCTCTGATACCATGTTAAACACACATGGGAGCAAGAATAATCTGAATGATAAATCATGAGAGTACGATTTTATTAACAAAAGATTTACATTTATAGTACATGTGGTGACCGTTGGGTTTCACATCCCAAGGTCTCTTGGACTCCTTTTGTCCATTCAGCGTCCACACTAACCCATTGAGGATTAGGTGTCCAACAATTTCCCTTACAATTTTGGGCCGATGTTGTAGATATATTTTTTTATTTAATAAATAGAGGGCCTTCAAGTTCGTTGGATGGTGGTATTCCAGAGGAGGCATGGATAGGTAAAAAGGTAAACTACTCATTTTTAAAGACTTCAGTTGTGAAGCTTTTGTCTGCATCAATAAATAAAATAGAACAAAAATTGAGTCAAAATCAAAGAAATGTACCTTTATTGGATATGGTGTTAACTATTTTGGTTATCGCCTATATGATTATGAAAATCACGAAATTATTAAGAGGAGAGATGTCATATTCAATGAAAAGGTCTTGTATAAGGATCAAATGTAGGAAAGGAAATTACAAATGGAAAACAAAGAATATGCAATGCTTGATGAGATCATAGAACAAGTAAAAGTGTCTGAAAATCATAATGATCATTGGTCACAACAACAACAACAACAACAAGCACCTCAAACACCTGAAAGTGGTGTTAGAAGATCTACTAGGATAAGTAGACCCCTGAATGATACTCTAGTTCATTATGTTATGTATTATTGACTGATTCTGGTGAACCAGAAAGATATGAAGAAGCAATGCATGTAGAAACCAGGAAGAAGTGGGAGCAAGGCATGGAAGAAGAGATGGTCTCATTGATGCATGACTAGACTTGGGACTTAGTGAGGTTACTTGCAAGTAAAATATCATTGTAGAATAAATGGGTTTACAGGTTGAAGGAAGAAGATGGAGGTAAACAAAGGTATAAGGCTAGACTTGTGGTGAAGGGATTTGCACAAAATAAAGGTATATACTTTGATGAAATTTTTTCTCTTGTTGTTAAAATGACTTCAATCATAACTATTTTAATTCTAGTGGCACCAGAAAATTTGCATCTTGAGGAGTTATATGTAAAGAAAACCTTTCTCCATGCGAATTTGGAGGAATAAATTTATATGTCACAACCACAGGGTTATGATGTCAAAGGGAAGGAGAAATTAGTGTGCAAATTGAAGAAGAGCTTGTATGGCTTAAAATAGGCTCGAAGTAAGTGTTACCTAAAATTTGATAGGTTTATGTACGAACAATGTTATACTAGATGTTACTTTGGCCATTGTGTTTATCTTAAAAAGAAGAATTATTGTAGATATATTATATTACGATTATATCTAGATGATTTATTTGTTACATGGTCTGACATGAGGGAAATAAATGTGCTCAAAAGAAAATTGGAAAACTAATTTGCAATGAAGGACTTGAGTGTTGTGAAACAAATCCCTGGTATGAGAATAACTAGAGTCGGGAAAAATCTGAAATTAACATTGTCTCAGAGTGAATACATAGAAAAGGTGTTAGAGATATTTAATATGAATAATGCAAAACTAGTTAGTACAAATTTGGCTAGATATTTAAAACTAAGGAAGGAAATGTGTCCCATGACTCAAGAAGAGATGGATTATGTGTATAAAGTTCCATATGCATCAGAAGTTGGAAGCTTAATGCATGCAATGGTTTATTCAAGGTCTGATATTGCACATGCAGTGGGAGTTGTAATAAGTTATATGAACAATCCTGGATAAGAGAATTAGATGGAGGTGAATTGGATCCTTAGGTATTTGAGAGTTACAACATATGAAGCATTATGATTTGGTGATTTGAACATTGATCTACAAGGATATGTTGATGAAGACATGGAAAGTGATATATATAACAAGAGCAGAACCACAGGTTATGTGTTTACAGTAGGTGGAACAACTGCCAGTTTCATTTCAAAATTGAAAATTATCATTCCACTTTCTACAATGGAAGTAGAGTATGTTATTGCTACAGAGGCTATTAAAAAATGATTTGGTTACAAAGGTTTATGGATCAATTGGGAAAGAAGTAGGAGATGGGAAATTTATACATTGACAACCAGAGTGTCATTCATTTTGCAAGGGAATCAATAAATCATTTCAAGAATAAACATATACATCTCAAGTATCTTTTCAAACGGTCAGTGTTGGAAGATGGACAATTGAAGCTGGAAAAGCTACACACTAGCCAGAATCATGTTGATATACTAACAAAGGTTGTAAACAAGGATAAATTGAGCTTTTTCTCAGTTTCAATTGGTCTTCAAGTATGATGATGAAGATAAGAAGCATCTAGGTCCAAAGTGGAAGCATTTTCCAGCAAGTGAAACAACGGTGGAGTTGTTATAATCAATCTCCAAGTGGGAGATTGTTGGGTGTGGAGCCTGATTATCTTCATAATTCAAAGGTGTTGTTTTATCTAAGTGTATACCCAAGGAAGAGTGTACACCCCTCCATGCAGGGTGTTGTGAGGGATAATTTCCCCCCTCGCTGGGGTCCGGGGCATAGCAGGCCCCCGGTAGGAGTTTAGGGGCATCACCTCCAAAGTGTAAAAAAATGATAATTTGCATTATAAAATATTGTAATTTTGTAGTCAATCTAGGTCGTTCATTAGATGAATGATATGATAGTAGAAGTTATGTTAATTTAGGGTTTTTTCCCTAGAAGGAAACCCTCAGTTTATATATGATTGAATTGTATTATGGTTGTCTATTATTATTCTAGCAAGAAAGAGAGATCAGATTATTTGAGAGGAAAGAGGAAATTACAATGGATCTTCTATAGGTTTTACCTCTTAAATTCGGTGGATATAATAAAAGGAATGAATGGTCATTTCTCCATGGACGTAGCCCAAATTGGGTGAACCATGTATATATATCTCTCTCTTGTTTTATGCATTTCTATATTTATTTTTTTTGCAGTATTTTGTTTATTTCATTGCTCCATTAATTAATTCCTAAAAATTGATTTCATAGTCAAAGGTCTATTTGGTTGATAAAATCACAAGAAGGAAGGGTTCCTGGTATGAGTGCGAGCAATGGTAGAAGATGGTAGATTTAGGGTCGAGAAATTTAATAGCCAAAACTACAAGATATTGATGATGGAGATAGAAGATTATAAGTATTAAAAATATTTCTACCTACAATTGAGTATAAAATCAAAGAAGTCGGTGAGTATGATAGATGCAGAATGGGATATTATCAATAGAAAGGCACTTGGAACAATATGGTTGTGTCTAGAAGCATCAATGGCCTTCAACATTTCAATGGAAACAGCAACGGAAGATGTAATGAAGGCCTTGGCAAAACTATATGAAAAATCCTCAACCTCAAATAAGGTATTTCTTATGAAGCATTTATTTAATATGAAATTGTTAGAAGGTGGATCTGTTGCTGATCATTTAAATGAATTTAACACAGTTACCAGTCAGTTAAATTTTGTAAGGGTAAATTTTGATGATGAAGTTATGGTTCTATTGTTGTTGTGCTCATTTCCAGAAATTTGGAATGACTTAGCTATGGCTATCAATAACTTTGTCTTGGGTGTTATCTTTAGTAAGGAAATGAGATGGAAAATTTCAGGTGAGACATAAGGTAATGCTTTGACTGCAGAGACTAGGGGAAGAAAACTAGAAAGAGGAAAGAGCTCAAGACATTGTAGTAAGTCAAGAAAAGCTATATCTAAATCCAAATCAGGGATAGTATGATGGAAATGTTAGAAGAAAGGGCACATGAAGAAAGATTGTAAATCTCAAAAGGGAAAAGAAGGATATGGATGATAGGAGAACAATAAGGAAGTGAATGTAATAGGTGATGTGTTGCAAGATTCTTTGATTCTTTCAATAGAAACCATTATTGATGCTTGGGTGGTAGATTTAAGGGCTTCATTCCATGCTACACATGATAAGAAACATTTTAATGATTATGTTCAAGAATATTTTTGACATGTTCATTTGGGTGATGATAAACTCTGTAAAATTATTGGAATTGGTAAAGTATTCATAAAAGATCAAAATGGAAACTAATAGTTGTTAAAGGAGGCCAGACATGTTTCAGATCTAAAGAAAAATATAATTTCAACGAGGTAGTTGGGAGGTGAAGGTTGTGTAACTACATTTATAGATAAACCTAGAAGGTCACTAAAGGCTCCATGGTAATAGCAAAAGGATAAAAGGTTGGTACATTGTATTTATGCAATGGTATTTCTAATTTTGTTAATGCTTTAACCTCCACAGGAGAAGATACAACATTTTGGCATTGTAGGCTCGAGCACATGAGTGAGAAGGGGATGCAAATTCTTCACTCAAGAAATTTGTTGCCAAGTTTGAAGCATGTTGATTTGGATTTCTGTGAGAATAGTGTTTATGGAAAGCATAAAATTGTCAGATTTATCAGAGTTGGGAGGGAAAAGAAGAGCGAAAAATTAGAGCTTGTGCATGTAGATGTATGGGCACCAGCTCAAGTATCATCTCTTGAAGGCTCTCGCTATTATGTTTCTTTTATTTATGATGCAACTAGGAAAACATGGGTTTATTGTATTCGAAATAAATCTGATGTATTTGGTACTTGCAAGAAATGGACAACTTTGGTAGAGAATGAGACAAGAAAGAAGTTTAATTGTCTTAGATCATAAAATGGAGTTGAATATTGTAGCAAAGTGTTTGATAACTATTGTTGAGAGCATGTAATTTGTAGAGAGAAGACAGTTCCAGGAACACCAAAGGAAAATGGTGTGTTAGAAGGGATGAATAGGAAAATAATGGAGAGTGCAAGGTGCATGAGATTGCATGCAGGATTTCCATTACAATTTTGGGGAGATGTTGTACATACTGTTATTTATCTAATAAACAGGGGACCTTCAAATTCCTTGGATGGTGGTATTTCAGAGGAGGCATGGACAGGAAAAAGGTAAACTAATCATTGTTGGGTCATTAATATGTCATTATTATTATCACTTTTTAGCACCTATTTCATCCATTTCTACTCTTCTTTATCATGTCATTTATCATGATTTATCATATAATCCCATTTTATAATTACTTATTCTCTTATGGATAAATATTATTTCTTCTCCTTTATTTTTAATAAATTGATTATTATGCATGTTTTTACCAATGATGGTTTATTAATAAATTTGTTCACCATTTTAGCCTCCAAGATATTTTCCAGATTGAAGATTTGATCTCCAGTGCATCATTAAATGCGCCAACTCATAAATTCGCTGAAATAAGAAGTGACAGTTTTGCATTAGCGGTTTGGGCAAATGGAGAAGAAACTGGAAAATCCAAAACATGGGTTTTGTCCAGAACAAACCAAATTAGTTTTGTTATGACCCGCTTTCCTAAATTTGGTCCGTAGTAAGAGAAATAGAAGGTTCTCTGAAGACATTTTTATCAGATTCGCTATTGTGGCCATTTTCCAAATTATCTTAGCTGCAACACCAAATTCGACCTGTTCTTGTTGAATGCTGATGGGAAGATATTTCAGATATGATCTTGTTTATCAATTTGTTGAGAAAAATCCAATTTTGTAATGGGAATCAGATTGTAATCATCACAGTTGTAACTTCTCTTTTCTCTTTGTGTATTTAAATCAAAATAGAGATCAGAGGAGGGGAGATGATGGGATAGATTATTAGAGATAGGATAGGATAGGATAGAATAAGAGGAAAGGGGAACTGTTGTATTACCATTGTAATTCTCAATTACAGACTTTTGTTGTAGAGTGCAAATACATTGTAATGTTTATCATTGACTCTCGATATTGAAGCAGAGCACGAATTTGCTGTAATGATTTTGCAATGATTAATATATAAAAGCACTTGTTGTTCTTGTATCATTCCTTTACGATTTCTATTGTGTGATGGTTTGGTTTCATTTCTATCTATTGTAGTCGCATCACTTTACTGTTTCACATTTCCAGACTTAATGAACTGATCTATTTTATATGTTGAGATTGAATTGTGTTGCTGTTCATTTCCCTCATAACAAGATCATTACTTTCTGCAAGTATGTTTTTGTGCTGTTCATTCTAATTACAGAGCTTTGTTGTTCATTTAAGTAACTTAGTTTTTCCGTTAATTGCAGTCACATAATCTCTGTTGTTCATTTCTATTATATAGCTTTGCTGCTCATTTACTTTCTGCAATCATCTAGTTTTTCCTTCTAGCATTCTTACAGTTAATAGAATTATCTTATTTACATAATCTGCAGTGGTATTGTTGATTTACTTCAATATCATTTCCAATTTGGTTATTTAGTGCGTTGTGTATGAGGTCAACAAATATAAAGAACAATGGCTATTGTTGTCAAAGCTCTCAGACTGGGGAGCTTATTTGTGCTTGATGTAGATTACATCAGTTAAAAGAGGAATGAGTTATTACTACTATATCCTCAACTGATAATTGTTGTTACTTTGTCAAATAAATAATTTAGTTTCAGAGCATTGAGTTTCCTTTAATTGCAAGTGAGTTTTATTTAAAGCATTTGTTTACTCTTGTATTTGAAAGCATTGTACTGCAATTTACAAACATTACTCTTGAGTAAATAGCTGCCACAAACTGTGTACACTCTTGAAATAGAAAATCTTGCCCGGGTTGATAATTAATGTGGGATAAATAGGAGTTAAAAAGACACCTTTTATCAATCAACATTTTGGTGCCGTTGCCGGGGAGAGTGTAGCCATTTCTAAAGAGTAGTGTGCATCTGATGGATGCCTGTTAGGAAAGAGTTTGGTATTAAAAACGGAAGGTAAGAACCTGCGTACGGAGCATGTAAAAGCCCTGCTCCCCTGCGTGCTTACCAGCAGGATTGTTAAAGAACTTAGGGTAGAAATAAATGTTTGAATTTATGTGTGAATGAATAAAATATATAGAAATTTTGAAAAACAAATATCATGATTTTACTTAAGTGGTGATGCAATCACCACCCATTTCACTAACCAATTGACAGGGACATTTGAAGAAAGATCCTCAAATAAACACATGAAGAACATCTTATATTATGGTAAGAAATGGCTCACATTTCTACTTTTTAATTCCATATCAAAGATCTAGGAGGAGTGACACAAATTCACATAATTCCCCATCTTCTCTACCAAATTTTCATGATTTGGCAAACGAAGATCCAGATACATTCTTATTTGAGTTCGAAATACTTTTTATAGGATATTATCATTGTACTAACAATCAAAGGTTGAAAACGTTTCCTCTTACTCTAAAAGGAGCAGCTCTCCAATGGTTCATGAGCCTAGGTGGGAACTGCATCCAAACATGGGAAGACATGAAGAACATATTCTTGAAGAAGTACCAACACTACTGCAAATCCAATAAAGATATTTTCGATATAATACAAGGGGAAGATGAAATCTTGGAGGACTATGTAGAGTGATTTCATTACAACCTTCAAAAATCAAAGCATAAGCACTTGAAAAAAGAGATCTTAAAAACACTCCTACTCAATGGAATAAAAGATGAATTTTTAGAACTCTTAAATCTGATAGGAAAAGGTGATGTTTCCAGTTGTCATATGATGATGTTTGTGAATTGTGCATAAGGTATTCAACAAGAATCTCCAAGGCTGGTAAGAATTCTAGAGACGTTTGTTCTTTCTTTTCCAAATCTGCTACAAGAACAAGAGACATAAGAGCTGAAATCAATGTTTTATTTGAAAATTTTAAAGTTGATTTTATTAGCTCTTTAAATTCAAAATTGGATGTTTTGCAGGTTCAAAAAGAATCAAGAAATTGAAGAAGTGTTTTTCCCTCATTACGAAAAGGAGCATCCAATAGATAGTTGTTCTTCCTTATCTAGGATGGAAGTAGCATATCAAAGAGACGAGGAAGCTGAAACAAGGTCAAAACCATGGAAATCATGCCCTACAGGTATGGTTCAAAACACTTCATCTCCATTCTCTTACTTGCAAATCCATTATGGAATACTCATGTGTTAGGGAAACCATGTCAATCTCAATATAACCACCACCAATCTTGTCTACAAGTTTGGCATGGTTCATCTTATGACGGCATGACTACTCTCCCTCATCTTGTAGCACAAACACATCCTCCATATTATCCACCATCTCTTCCACAACATCCTGCTTACCTATCAAAATCATCCACTCAACCCAATCAACTACCTCATCAAAATGCTCCATTCCATACACAATTTCCTTCTCAACTCATTCCACACCCTCACCATAATAAACCAGTACAACAATGCTTACAGTGTTGAACTGCAAAATCTACCCACCTTTCCCACCCATTCTATCTCACATGCACCATT
Organism: Pinus taeda; assembly: GCA_000404065.3. Lineage (NCBI taxonomy): Eukaryota > Viridiplantae > Streptophyta > Pinopsida > Pinales > Pinaceae > Pinus > Pinus taeda. Next base: position 180,344 of record APFE031409712.1, on the reverse strand, counting down.
GGAGAAAACTTACAATGAGATTTAAAATGTTTCAAATTCAAAAATTGTAGAAGTTATGGAAGAAAATGAGGTTTCTTCTAGTATGCATCAACAAGTCATTTTAAAAGCTCAAGAACTTCATGATATGATGGCTATGGGAAATCAAGAAAGTAAAGGATATATTGAAGATTGGTTTAACTCCATTTTTTTGCAGCATCACTCCATACTTCAACAATTTTTGACACCATTTTTTCAAGGGAAGTTGACTTCTCATACCCTAATATTTATTAACATGCATTTTTCAAATTTGGGTATGTGCATATTTGAAGCCTTATTTCGAAAATGGTTCCACTGGAAGTACCCTTAGACGTAATCATATTTATTTTTCAAATCAGAGTAAGTTAGCGTAAAAAATAAAATAAATAAGAACATAAATAAATACATTTTGTTTTTATGTAAAAATAGTTGTTTTTGTTGCAACACGTTGTGGAAATAAACATCGGTGATAAATGTTTTAATTTATTTATGTATGTAGATAAATTATAATATAAATAAAAGTTATACAAACACTCATATTCATTTTTATCACCGATTTGAAAAAAATGCTTGAATATCATATTTTTGGCTTGTGGGCTTGATGAAATTTCTGAAAACACAGTCGGGACAGTCATGTTTTGAGGAACCAAAAGGGAATATTTTTAAAACTTGTTTCCATTCTAAGTAGCTCTTGATGTCTACTTTCCAACCCAATTTTAATCACTCAATTTGGATTTGAAACGAAAAAATTAGAACCAAAACAATGACAAGGTGTCTAGTAGGTAGCTGAGGAACATAATTCAGACAGTCCATTTGTGAAGGCCTAAATGACCATATTTTGAAAATATGTTTCTATGGTATATTCCCTATGAATCTAGTTTATAGGGAAATTTTAATCACTCATTTTTGATATCGTATGAGGAAGTTATGACAAAAATAATGACTGTCTATCGTAAATCAGCACTCTTAAAACTCTATTTTTCTGGCTGTTCCTTAGAGTATTTGACCTATCAATTATTATTTTCTTCAAAACATGTTTCTATTGGAGATAAATAAATGAATCTAATTTCATTTCCAGTTTGAATCATTCGAATCCGACCTCAAACAAAAAATCTATGCTTAAAATATCCACTGTTGTTCTAAGTGGGGTAACCGAAAATGACTATGTTATGTAGGTTGTTCTAAGTGGGGTAACCGAAAATGACCATGTTATGTAGGTTGTTCTAAGTAAAATTGACATATCATATCATTGAATTTTTAAACCCTATTTCTGTTGGAGATACATCTTTGAATTATCTCTCATCTGGCTTTGGAATCACTCAATTTGGATGAAAAACAAAGAAGTTGTGATTAAAACACTGCAGGTTAGCATGATTGGCCACTCCTCTCCCTCAAGTAACAAATAAATTTTACTTTGTTATTTTCTTTGTGGATTGTTATACAGAGTAACTACTTGTTGTTTTTTTGCATAATTATTGGATTAGGGGAGCCCGATCACCTTTCTTTCTCCATGATTTAATGTTTTAATACAGGTAGACACTTGTTTTTTGCAGGTCGTAGGAGAATAAAGAAGGTCAATTTATGGACGAGTGATTCTTGAAAGAAATTTTCATGAAACAAGGGAATTCCATCTAATTCATTACCCAATGGATTCATAATAGAAGAAATGAAGAATTGATTTCCATTTGAAGATTCATGTCATGTCATTGCTGCCAAAACATTTTTCAAAGAGATCATTTTTTTCCTTGCCTTAGGAAATAACATCATGGTTGTTGTAACTTAATAAAGTGTTGTTTCTTTTCTAATTTCTTTTATGTTTTTGTGTTTCAAGTGTTGCTCCCTTCAAATTGTAGTTTCCGATCCATTGGCGGTTGAACAATGAGGACCCCACAATACAAATTCTCGCTGCAAAAGGAAACTCTTCGACAACACCAGTCCACTAAACAATTTATTTTGTTGAATCCTGTACATAAGTTTACATTTTTTTGTTGTTTTCTAATAGATTATACATTAGTTTTTTTTTCTATTTTTCCCTTGCTATTCCAATTTTCGTATGAATTTTGTTTGTTGTTCCTCTTAAGGAACAACAGCTGTTCCACTTAAGGAATATCAGCCATTCCATTTAAGGAACAACAGTTTCATATGTTTGTCTTTTTGCTATTGCTCTTAAGGAACAACAGTCGTTGCATTTAAGGAACAAAAATTTCGTATGTTTGTCATTTTGTTGTTCCATTTAAGGAACAACAGTTTCACATGTTTGTGTTTTTTTTGTTCCATTTAAGGAACAACAGTTTTGCGTGTTTGTTTTTTTATTGTTCCATTTAAGAAATAGTTGTTGTTCCTCTTAAGGAACAACAATTTTTGGGCAAATTGGGCAAAAGCGCAGTGACGCTTTCCACCTGCTTTTGGAGGCCTTCCCCTTAGCCAAATTGAGCGTGCAATAACACATTGGAAATATTTTCGAGTCTAGTTTCCAGAACATCTTGAATTTTTCAATTTGGAGTTCATTTAACCTATCAAAAGTCCAATCTCCCAAGACTGGTCAAAATGTGCCGAATGAGGCTGCCGAAATGCATAGTGATGTTGCAGTCAACGTTTGAAGGCCTTTCTCAACTCCAAATTGAGCTCATGATAGCTCATTGGAAATATATTTGTGTCTACTTATCAGTGAATGCATCAAGAAAGTCATTTGGTCATTTCATATAAGAGAAAAAATTATTTTACCAAGGTCGCTCTAGAGGTGCACTAACCCTCTTGAGGCAAATGATTTTTTCGACATTTCTCCCAAACCATGAAACATATGTAAAAAATAAAAGAGGTTTTTCTTCTTAGGTAAACGACGGACAACAACCTCTCTCACTTTTCTCAAATTCATCTTTTCTTGCCCAGAAACACAGTTTGAAGAAAAATCGCCCCTTATGTGTGGTGAATGGCTTGTTCCTTGGAATGACTTCTCGACAAATGATGGAGACCTGAAGTTTGATGATATGAAATGGCATCATACCTTCTAATATCCATCATGCCTCCTCTACTCAGATATCTTTGAACAACACTTTTGTGTGTATTTTCCTTTGTTGTTCCCTACAAGGAACAACACTTTTTTGAGTGTTTTTCGTTGTTCCTTCAAAGGAACAACACTTTGGGAGTATTTTTTAGAACAACCCTTCTTTCTTATTGTGATATTCCTAGTTCATATCAACCACATTTTACTAATTCCCTTTCATGGCATGAAGTACACTACTTTTAGGAGGACAAGAACTATGGAGTCTATTAAGGCAGGTGAATACTCTTAACGTTATGATCTTTAACAGGACAGCTCCTTGATGATAGATTATTTTCAAAAGGGACACAATTATTTATATACTATTTTACTACATTGCTTTCTGATGTACATGATACTGATTGATCATCTTAATACCATGTTGGTTCCACCCTTCCTGGTTATAATTTTCTCTGTTTGTAATAAATGAGACTATGGGTATATTTTTTCTATCGACATGTTCAACTTCTTCCACCATCCCTGCTCTTAAGGAGTACTGAGCCTCCCTCTTTTTATCATAAAAATGTGTAATAATAGCAAAATTTTATTCACAGATGGAGGATAGGGGGTCTCATTATCATCCAGCCTACCATGTTCATAAGGCTATAACAAAATGACATTCCCATTATGGCCACCACACCAGGGTTATGATCTATTGGATAGCCACAATATCCTTGGAACATGAGGTCTCATAACGAGCCGACCTGATCACTTTTGCTACATCCCAGTGAATGGCAATGTGGTTATCTGGTTACCACGCCAGCACACTGATCTCTTCTGTAGAACAACATTGGAACTCTCCATCTATAAATTGAGGATCCTGGCTCCTATGGGTTAAAAAGCAACCCTGCCGAGGCTATGGACGCCTGCTGGAAGCAGAGGCTCTACTTATGGTATTGAAGTTATATCTTATCATCAAATATTATTATAATACCCTTTTCTTATTCTTTATTTTATCAGAGAAGTTATTTCCTTAAAATTTTCCCTGCTTTGAACCTTTACGCATGAGAAATTGTTTTCCGATCAATCACATCATTTTCAGCTAGAATACCATCAGCAAAGCATCTTTTTGGCATATTGCTGTTCTTTTTTTTTTTTCGCATAACTTATCATCAGTTCAACACGTTCTATCTCTTATTCATAACTATGCTTACACACTCTGCTCTCATTATAACCATACCTCTTGTCATCCTATCATTGATATGTGTCCTCTGCTTCATTTGCTGTCGTATTGTTCATTCCCTTACCTAGCTGTCAGCACGACACCTTTCATATGCTTTATGGTCATGGAATCCCTTTTCCAATTAGAAGGGGGAATGTATGCATTATGTGATAGCATGCAACATAATTACTACACTTTGCCATAACTTGTTGATTTGACAAAATATTAGTATTGCATGTATACAAAAGTTTTTCTGATTGAAATTTTTGCATGCATCTTATTTGTTGCTATTCAAAACTAACACTGTAGATTCAAGAACATTGTATGCAAAATAGTGATTTGTCTACAGGAGAAAAACAAGTATGAGGGGGAAACTCTATTCGCAGCATGATCACACTATTGCAACTAACAGAAGAGGCTCGAGAAACTCGCGAATGCGAACAATTGTTCAAACATGATGTGCTTGCCTGGATTCCACCTTTTGTATCACTTTCAGCAGCAACTCTGCCTACATCAACTTCAACAAATGTCAGTCCATACATGTCATTCTACATTTTTTTTGGAGGTAAAACTTGAGGTAAAATAGCATAATTTTCTGATTTATTACGAATTTAGGAGAATTTCATGAAAATCCATTGAGAATTATTTATCATCATTCATTCCACATCTTTACCACTTCCCATTTTTCAGAGACATCATCTTTCAGTTTTGGGGGAGTGTTGTTTTCATTCATTTCTTTCTTATGACCATGTGATTAATATTCTTTATCATCCATTGATATTCTTATTCCTTCTCAACACCTCCCTTATTCCATGTTGTTTTACACCAAGCATAGATTTCAACAGATGGTAGCACCCACCTCAATTTGTTTTCTAGCATTGCATGAGGGCATGCTAATTCTCCAGTTTGGGGGAGGAATTGCTACACATGATGAATGTTTTCTACTTTCTTTCTCATTTAAGGCATACAAATTCATTTTTATACAGTGCAGAAATTGATTGGCATATATCATTAAAACTATGAACTGAATTCTTGCGATTTTTGGATAACAAAGATGTATCATTAAATACACAAACCTAGATAATTTCAAGTTAAATCAGTTCATACAATTTCAGAAATCATGTACTATCACCTACAACCATTTTGTTTATATCTCATGATCCGTGCATCAAAACGATCTGATTTTTGCATCATAGAAGCATTAATATATTATAAATCTACTTGGAAAATTTCAGCAAAATCTGGTTTGCAGTTTTTGAGAAAATGGTTAATGAAGTTTGTTGTTACTTATATCATATTTTGCTACAAATTCATATACACATAAGTTGAACGTCAATGAAAAATTTGTTACGCCTTTATCAACATTGCTAAAATTGAATATTCATTATTTGAGGAAGAATTCATTACTTAGTTAACACAGAGTCTTTGGGTTGCATGAGGACATGCAATATATTTAGTTTGGGGGTATGTTGGGCCATTAATATGTCATTATTATTATCACTTTTTAACACTTATTTCATCCATTTCTACTCTTCTTTATCATGTCATTTATCATGATTTATTATATAATCCCATTTTATAATTATTTATGCTCTTATGAATAAATATTATTTCTTCTTCTTTATTTTTAATAAATTGATTATTATGCATGTTTTTACCAATGATGGTTTATTAATAATTTTTTTCACCATTTTAGCCTCCAAGATATTTTCTAGATTAAAAATTTGATTTCCAGCTCATCATTAAATGTGTCAACTCATAAATTCACTGGAATAAGAAGTGATAGTTTTGCATTGGATGTTTTGGGCAAATCGAGAATAACTTGGAAAATCTGAAACATGGGTTTTGTCCAAAATGGACCAAATTAGTTGTTTGATGAGCCGTTTTCCCAAATTCTATCCGTTTTAAGAGAAACGAAAGGTTCTCTAAAGACATTTTTATCAGATTAGTTGTTGTGGCCGTTTTCCAAATTATCTCAGCTACAACACCAAATTTGACCTGTTACTGTTGAACGCTGATGGGAAGATATTTCATATATGATCTTGTTTATCAATTTGTTGAGAACAATCCAATTTTGTAATGGGAATCATATTGTAATCATCATAGTTGTAACTTCTCTTTTCTCTCTGTGTATTTAAATCAAAATAGAGATCAGAGGAGGGGAGATGATGGGATAGATTATTAGAGATAGGATAGGATAAGATAGGAGGAAAGGGGGACTATTGTATTACCATTGTAATTCTCAATTACAAACTTTTGTTGTAGAGTGCAAATACGTTGTAATGTTTATCATTGACTTTCGCTGTTGAAGAAAAGCACGAATTTGCTGTAGCGATTTTGCAATGATTAATATATAAAAGCACTTGTTGTTCTTGTATCATTTCTTTACGATTTCTGTTGTGTGATGGTTTGGTTTCATTCCTATCTATTCTAGTCACATCGCTTTACTGTTTCACATTTCCAGACTTAAAGAACTGATCTGTTTTATATGCTGTAATTGAATTGCATTGTTGTTCATTTCCCTCATAACAAGATCATTGCTTTCTGCAAGTATGTTGTTGTGATGTTCATTCTAATTACAAAGCTTCGCTATTCATTTTAGTAACTTAGTTTTGTTGTTCATTGCAGTCACATAAGCTTTGTTGTTCATTTCTATTATATAACTTTGCTGCTCATTTACTTTCTGCAATCATCTAGTTTTTCCTTCTAGCATTCTTACAGTTAACAGAATTATCTTATTTACATAATCTGCAGTGGTATTGTTGATTTACTTCATTATCATTTCCAATTTGGTTATTTAGTGTGTTGTGTGTGAGGTCAACAACTGTAAAGAACATTGGCTATTGTTATCAAAGCTCTCAGATTGGGGAGCTTATTTGTGCTTGATGTAGATTACATCAATTAAAAGAGGAATGAGTTATTGCTACTGTATCCTCGGCTGATAATTGTTGTTACTTTGTCGAATAAATAATTTAGTTTTAGAGAATTGAGTTTCCTTTAATTGCGAGTGAGTTTTATTTAAAGCGTTTGTTTACTCTTGTATTTGAAAGCACTGTACTGCAATTTAGAAACATTACTCTTGAGTAAATAGCTGCCACAAACTGTGTACACTCTTGAAATAGAAAATCTTGCCCATATTGATAATTAATGTGGGATAAATAGGAGTTCAAAAGACACCTTTTATCAACCAACAATCATTTTTAAAGGCTTTAGGTTATGAGACCTTTTTCCACATCAATAAAGAAAATAGAACAAAGCTTGAGGAAAAACAAAATATATTGGATATGGTGTTAATGATTTTGGTTATCACTTATATGATTATGAAAATCGCAAAATTATTAGGACCAAAGACGTCATATTCAATGAAAAGGTATTGTACAAGGATCATATGCGGGAATATAAATAGGAAAATGAAAATAAAGAATACACAGTGCTTAAGGGGATCACATAAAAAGTAAATGTGCTTGAAAATCATAATGATCAATAGCCACAACAAAAACAACAACCACAACAACAACGGGAATCTCAAACAACTGAAAGTGTTTTTAATCTGTAATGATAATTAGATACCCTAAATGATACTCTGCTTCATTATATTATGTATTGTTTACTGATCCCAATGAATTAGAAAGATATGAAGAAGCAATATGGGTAGAAACTAGGAAGAAATGGGAGCAATCCATGGAAGAAGAGATGGACTCATTGATGCATAACCAGACAAGGAACTTAGTAAAATTTCCTGCAGGTAAAACAACATTATAGAATAAATGGGTTTACAAGTTGAAGGAAGAAGATGGAGGTAAAAACATGTATAAGTTTATACTTGTGGTGAAGGGGTTTGCATAAAAGAAAGGTATATACTTTGATGAAATTGTTACTCTTATTATTAAAATGACTTCAATCAAAATATTTTGAGTCTAGTGGCAACAGAAGATTTTCATATTGAGCAGTTAGATGTAAAGAAAGCATTTCTCCATGGGGATTTAGAGGAAGGAATATATATGAAGTTGCCACAATGGTATGAGGTCAAAGGGAAGGAGAAATTAGTGTGAAAATTGAAGAAGATCTTGTATGGATTAAAATAGGCTGCAAGGCAGTGGTATTTAAAATTTGATAGGTTTATGTATGAAAAAGGTTATACTAGATGTTACTATGACCACAGTGTTTATCTTAAAAATAAAAATGATAGTAGTTAAATTATATTTCTATTGTATGTATATAGCATGCTTGTTGTAGGGTCTAACATGCGGGAAATAATTGTGCTCAAAAGAAAATTGGCAAATTCATTTGCTATGATGGATTTGGGTGTTGTAAAATAAATCCTCTGTATGAGAATAACTAGAGATGGGAAAAATTACAAATTAACATTGTATCGGAGCGATAACATAGAAAAGGTTTTCGAAATATTTAATATGCGGAATACAAAACCAGTTAGTACACCTTTGGCTAGCGATTTCAACCTATGTAAGGAAATGTGTCCCAAGACTCAGGATGATATGGGTTATATGTGTAAAGTTTCATATGCATCAGCAGTTGGAAGCTTAATGTATGAAATATTCTACACAAGGCCTACTATTTCACATGTAATGGGATTTGTAAGCATGTATATGAACAATCTGGTAAAAGAGCATTGGATGGCAGTGAAATGGATTCTCAGGTATTTGAGAGGTACCACAAATCAATCATTATGCTTTAGTGGTTCTAACATTTCTATATAGGGATATGTTGATACAAATATGGAAAGTGGTAGAGATAATATGAGGGGAACTAAAGGGTATGTTCTTTTTGTAGGTGGAACAACTATCAGTGGGGTTTCAAAATTGCAAAACATTTTTGCACTTTCAACAACAGAAGTAGAATATGTTATTGCTACAAAGGCTAGTAAGAAATGATTTTGCTACAAAGGTTTAGAGATGAATTTGGCAAGAAGCAGAAGATGGTTAGGTTATAAAGTGACAGTCAGAGTGTCATTCATCTTGTAAAGAACTCGACATTTAATTCAAGACTAAACATATACCACTCAAATACCATTACATATGGTTAGTGTTCGAAGATGTATAGTTGAAGTTGGAAAAGATACACACTAATCACGTAGATATGTTAACAAAGGTTGAAACCATGGAAAAATTGAATTTCTGCTCTGTTTCAATTCGTAGTCAAGTATGATGATAAAGATGAGAAACAACCAAGTCCAAAGTGGAAGCATTTTCCAGAAAGTGAAGTTACGGTGGAGCCTTATTATCTTCCTGATTCAAAGTTCTTGTTTCATATGGGAATATACCCTAGGAATATTGTACACGCCTCCACGTGGGGGGTTAGTAGGGGGGATTGTTGCCCCCACAGGGGTCCGAGAGGGGTTGTGCCCCCTTGGCTGGTGGGTCCGGGATCTAGTGGGCCCTCAACGAGGGTTCAAGGGAAACACCCTTGAAGTTAAAAGTAGATGAAAAATTACCTTGTAAAATATTGTAATTTAGTAGTCAATATTTTCCATTCATTCGGTGGATGATATGATGGTAGAAGTTATGTTAATTTAGAGTTTTTTCCTTAGAAGGAAACCGTATGTTTATATATGAGGGAATTGTATTGCAGTTGTGTATTATTATTCTTAGCAAGAAAGAGAGAGAATATTGTGTGATAGAAAAGAGGAAATTATAATAGATCTGCTATAGGTTGTATCTTTTCATTTTGTTGGATAATACAAAAGGAAGAATTGGTTGTCTCTTCGTGGACATAGCCCAAATTGGGTGAACCACGTATATCTGTGTCTCTATTATTTTATGCGTTTTTATATTTTTTTCACAATATTTTTTTCATTCCATTTCTTCGTTAATTAGTTTATAAGAATTGGTATTAGAGTAGAAGGTTTGTTTGGCCAATAAAATTATAGGAGAGAAGGGTTCCTAGTTCAAGTGGGAGCAATGGTAGAAGATGGAAGGTTTAAGGTCGAGAAATTTAATGGCAAAAAATATCAGTTGTGGAAGATGCAGATGGAAGATTATTTGAATAAAAAATATTTTTTACCTACCATTGAGCGGACAAGCAAAGAAGTTGACAAGTGTTAGGTTCCTATACCAATAGGTGTCATTTCTCATGATTGACTATGGAAGTGCCAAATATGATCATCCTTTCCATGCTGCAAAGGTTCCATATTTTGTAAACAAATAAAGAAAATTAAAAAATGTAAAGAGGGTATGCCTTAAAAGAAAAATCAAAGGGCAAGAAGAATGAATTGGTCAAACAAAAGATAAAGAAAATGAACCCCAAAGAAAGACAAGGAAAGTGGCCAGTTAAAATGCCAGTACTGTCCTATTTGTGCAAAGCAAGTTCACAATGTGCAAACACTGTTTCTTAGCACACTTGAACGATGGCCCAACAGCTCAATCAGGGCCAATCCATTTTTGAATTTCCTGTTGTAGAATAGAGAATGAATGTCTGTCCAAATAGTTCAAGCTTGGCAGATCACTAGATAAGATAGATAATTAAAGGGCCCAACTGCTCAATCTGAGCCCTTGGAAGAGATAACAATAGATTTAGGTAGGAGGGCAGCCAAAAGAAAAGAGGAAATTAGGGTTTGCTAGTTCAAATGCACCCAATTAAAATGAAGAAAAAATGTTAGGAATTGTAGAATGGGTAAGTAGATTGAAGTTGGAGAAACAGGTCTATCAGCAGTGTCATCTTTTTGAATATGATCTATTTCATGGATATCTCAAGTGCCATGGCAAAGGTGTGATCAGATGTTGCATGTCTAACTCCCCCCTCTCTCCCCTCACAATAATCATTCACTAAAATCCCTCAAAGAGATTGGGATCTGCTCAAACTCTTAACCTCACTCCATTTCTATAAAAGATTAAGTGAAACTTCAGGTTTTACTTAAAAGCTCAAAGCCACATTTCTTGTGTAAAGTTTTATTTCTCCCCACACCCCCAAGTCTAGGTGATTCAACTTCATGCACCTAGCATTTCCCCTTATATTCATATTAACATGTTAACCCTATTATATAACTCCCACTTATATTTCCCCTCCCCTATTTTATACAAAAATACATGAAAAACCCAAAAAATGTATAATATCCCTACCTTTGGCAACTATAGCCATAAAGAAAAAGTTTCGGGAATTATAACGTTTAGCAGAAACAAATAATAACCCTCAGTGTCATTGGAATTTATTTAACCCCCTGTTAAATAAATAACCACCCCTGACCCGCCCACATAAACCACGTTATAACCCTGTGCGCATAATTAAATTGGATTTTAATTAACATTCGGTTAATTGAATAACCATACCCCGATAAACCAAAGTCTTCAACCCCCGCAAAACATTATAAAACATTAAATCTTTTGGGCGGGCCCCCTGTGCCATATCTTATCATTAACTCCCCTTTCCGTCAACCGTTGGATCGCACCCTCCAGATCCAACGGCTCACATCAATATCGGAGGCACCCTGATGTCCGGACGTTAGCACCCGATAGAAAGTGGTATTCTCGCCATACCCGGGGACAGCTGTCACTTTTCTATTGCATCGAGCCCGCTCTGACACAAACTGCTCATGTACCAAAAGAGGTCCGATGAAAGCCACAAACCGCCGTCTGGTCCCGCTGCTCGCGTCATCATGACGTCAGCACCACGCCAGCGCCCGCGCTACTGTTCCATCCCCCGTGTCTGCCATGTCATCTGTCCATGTTAGCAACCACGTCATCCACCACGTCACCTTCCGTACTTCGCTACCGGACAAAATTTACGTCATGTTGACGTCATCCCCAAAAAGCGCCAAAAGCCCGAAAAAGCCCAAAATTTTGTTAAAAAAACGTGAAAGTGATAGTTTTTTGTTTATTGTTAGTGCGTTGTGTTGCGGAGGCTCTACATGCACCTTACGTTTAATTCATCACCACAGCTCCAGTCCGCCACCCAGACGATTTCACGCTGCAAACCTGGCCCCCTCAGCTCAGTCTGCAACCACCGTTCGCTCCAGTTGCCTGTAAAACAGGTATTTACCCGATAATTCGTCCGTAAACCCCTGTGTTTCCAAAAATTCTCTGTAAAGATCAGCTGAAGAGCTAAATTCGAGTAAGAAATGCTATTGCCTACAAGCCCATGCATGTTAAACCACTGTGTGATCATTGTTTCTAAAAGAAAACCCGTAGATCCTGTTTTCCTCTGCAAATTGCCCATTAAACCGAGAGTCAAGCTCATTTTCGCCTGCAAAATCACCAAAAACACCTGTAAAAGGAGCGCCCTTCCCCTGTTTTTTCCAGCCTCCCAACCAAATTCTGTAATTGACTATGAATTTCACCAAGGGCAGCCATCTCTACAAACAGAACGTAGTTTGTGATTTCCTAAGGAAGACTAAAACCAATGCTCTACTATCTGTTACTCCAAAAAGTTCTAAACTCAAGCTAAAGGTCACTTAACAAACTGAAAATGGAGGCTCCAGTGGCCTTGAATATTGCACCCTTAAATGCACCACATAAGGAGTTGGAATGGATACCTCTTGTTGACAAAGACTTCCAGATTAAGGATATGATGGGTCTCAAACCTCACCTACAAACCTTTTGTGAAATTAGAAATAGCCACAGGAGCAACACTGATGTCTTGGGAATTTGGGAATCCAACATGCCTATCTATTACGTCGCTTCAGTGAATGTGCTCCCTGATTTCATCCATTTATGTTGTGCAAACTATGATCCCACACAAAGAGAAATCCTTACTCCATCTGGATCTGTACTCTTCTATATTACTCCTCAGTCCATAAATGAGATGTTGAACTTTGAGCCAACTCAGCCTCTGGTTCCTCTCACCATGAAACTTTTGCTTGATCAAGGTGCCAAGCTGCCTAGCTCAGAGATAACAAGAATTGGTCAGTTATTTATGCTACCAAAGTGCCAGCATGATCATCCTCCTCCCTATCACCAAGTCTGGTTCAATGAGGTAGGGAAACTCCTTATAGACATGATATCCTACATTCTAGGATGCAAAACCAGTGAGTAAGTTGATGAAAATGTGCTAGTACTGATGTCCATATTTACTCCAAGACATCCCCCTGCTGTCAAGTATGACTATGCCACCTTCATAGCAAATAAAATCCATGAGCAATTCATGATTTTGGAGAGGGAAAGAGTGTTCAAATATACATCCTATATATATCATCTACTGCTGTACTATCATCCTGATAGTTTCCAAGTTCCTCTTAAAAGACTAGACCCCAAAGGAGAGAGGAGGTCTGTGATCTTCTGGACCTCAGTTTTCCATGAAGTTCACCTTCCCCTTATACATATTGTGAGTTCATTGACCTGTTCATATACCCAGCCACTTCTCTGTTGATGATGACTCCTCCTAGTAGGCTCTCTGCTGAAATGCAAAGGATTTTACATCTCTCAAAGGGCTACAGCATTGGTGACTGGTATTTTTACCAAAACCACACAGTGATCAGGATTTATGGCTGTCAATTATCCCCCTACAAGCTACCGAAGTATGTCCCGATGAGACTCTTTGCCCTGGAATACTTCAAAGAATTCAGAAGTGCAGATTTGAATCATTTCCATGGTACTAGAAAAAAGGCACAACTCAAGATATGACATCAATTGGGCCCTTTTGTCTTCAATAAGAGGGAAGAAGCCTGGGATGACGCATACAAGATACTAAGAGATGAACTTATGCTAAAAAAAAGTTTTTATTGGGCACCATATGACCCTGAACATTTCATAAGCTTTAGAAGAGTCAAAAACAAGCTTACATGATATGTGCACCATAGAATCCCTCAAATTGAACAATATGCTAATCAACAAGAATGGGTAGAGGGTACATTAGTTGAAGAGCCTACTGAAGAAGAGAGATTATAAAAAGAAATGAAAGACTTTGAGAAGACAATTGACCTGGATTCTTTTGGACAGGTCCCTTTCACACTGCCACAACACATTGGGACGAGCACATCATCTACCACACCTTCACAACAACCTGCCCAAGAGACTACTCCACCTGTAGGAAAAGGCAAAGAAGTACAACATTCATAGCAGCAAAATACAATGGTAGATCAGCCAACTACAACCCAGGAGAAGGGTCAAGAGCAAGGCCCTTCAACACAAGTAAGGGTAACAGAGATTATTGTGTTACAAACTCCTCTTAATGAGGAAAGAGCCAAAAAAAGGGACAGACCAGAAGAGACACCCACAGGGGCATCCACAGAACAACAAGGGGAGAAGAGGCAAAGGTTGAACCCCTACTCTAAAGAATAATTTACAGAGGAGACAATAGGCAACCTAAGGGGTGAGGGAACATCTGAACAAAAAATTCCTCCATTTTTGGAAACATCTACTAGCTCATTTCAGCAGGAGAAAGAGAGACAGCCTGGTGTGGAGGTTACATCCACCAAGCAACAGAGCAAGAAAGGCTCTGACATCAAGAGAGAATTCACTGAAATCAAGGCCAGGAATGAACCAGTAAGGTTCCAGTTATATAACCAATTGTTAAGAATGGCTCCCACCAATCAACAAAGGCTAATGGCAGCCTATGATATTCAAGCAGGGAAGATGACCCTTAGTCACTTCAGGCCCACCACACAGCAGCCACAGTCAGCGGTTGATTATATCAGGACCAATCTGGAAGTTCTTGCTAAAGACATCCACCCAATGGACCAGATTGAGTTACACAAATAGGCCGGAGAAATGGTATACTCTACCTTGGCAGACAAAGCATTACTGGCTCATAAACTACAGAACTCATTGTACAACACTTCTGCTCAATTGGAGCTGGAAAAGGCCTCCTCATTAGCCAAGGATAATAGAATTAAATCCTTGGAGGAGATTATCATGGAATTGGGACATGATCCCAAGGATCCCAAGGACACACAGGCCTTAATAAAGAAGAAAGAAGAAGACATAGCAGCCCTTAGAAGACAAATTAAGCTGCCAGCTACAATGCACCCTCAGACCACAGAGGTGGCACAACAAAGAGAAGAAGAGGATGTGGTAAGTTTATTAATGAGTATGAATCAAAGATTGCTGGATACAGAGAAAGCCTTGGAGACAACACTACAAGGAAAACAGGAGGAGTTGGCCTCTCAGCTAGCTCAAACAGCTCCAACTCTTACAGTTCCTCCTCCTACAGTCACCATAGCAGCCACTCCCACTGATCCAGCATCAACAGCTAGTCCCTCGACTTCAGCAACAACTACAGCGCAGCAGGACAAGATGCCAGCTTGAGCATGGAAGAGATGATGAAAGAAATAAAGGCTTTGGAAATCCAAATGGCATAATTAAAATAAGCCAAGGAAAAACTGGTCAAGATTGAGGTCAATTATGACAAATCAAAAATGACTGTGGCTGAGAAGACAAGAGAAGTGAAGGCCTTGGAGAATAAAATAAAAGCCTTGGAAAAGGACCTCACTCTTCATAAAACTCTAACAGAAATCAAGACTATTTTGTGGGATAATATTGGCCAGTCTATTGTTGATCAATGGACAATAATACATACTATTTTTGACCAGATTGAATTGATAGGATTAGCTCAATATGAGACTCAAAAGGCCAAAGCATTATTGGCAAACAAGCCTGAGCAAGCCAATCAATTGATTCATTTTTTGAATACTCATACCAGTGAGCAGCTAGCATCTCTAGACATTCAGAACAGGATAGAGACTATTTTGAGAGTCAAGAAGGTGATGACCATGAGGAATTTTGTTCAAACTATAGAAATAAAATGTCAAGAAATGCAGACAGAGGTAAATGCCTTCAGACAGAAGTTTGTAGTATTACAGAGCAAAGGTTTACCCAGCTTATTCACTAGCAATGGGAGGCTGTTAAAACAGGAACAATATGCTCACAGGCTAAATACCTATGTTACCAATCAAATTACAGCATCATCAAGCAGTTCAGAAGAGACAGTGCCTCCCTCTGGAAAAAATTTATATGATAAATTGGAAAATTTGTTTTATATTGAGCATGAGATAGCACATCTTTTTGAAGTCCAACCAAATTATTATAGGTATATTGAAGCTGATGAGACATTGATTAAACTAAAAAATCATCAGTTACCAACAGATCAATGGTGGCAGAGCATGCTTGAGGTCTTGCCAAGGTAGTTTGATTCTCTTTTTTGTAAATTGTCTGCATTACAAGTAAACTACAATATATGGGTCTCCTATCAGAAAATGAAATCGACAAAGGATGGAATTCGCGCTAAAAGCATTTAAACAAACTCAGATACAGGTGGCAAGTGACAGCACATCAGGAATGCAAATCAAATAAGCAACCATCAACCGACTATTTGAGCCAAAAGGTCAACAATAACAGGACACCTAAGGTGGCCAGTACAACATAGTTATTTCTTCATTCATTTCTACGCGGTTTTCCATATCAGTTATTGCCCCTGCCAAAGTAGATGGATAAATTTATTACTTGATATTTTCCTACGGGATATTTTGTAAACTCTTTTATAAATACCTTCTCAAGATATGTATTGTTGTTGGTTGGTGAATATTATTCTGGACATGCTCTGTAAGTTTTGAGAACCCTTTTGAAATAAAAATTGCTAGAATGCTGTGTTGGTGAATTTGTTGGTTATGGAATCATTGGAAGAAGGATATATTGCAGAATTATCGTGTTAATACATGGATCAATAAGTCTTCTTTACTCTTGTGTTACTATATGTGTGTTTTGTTTACCATCTAAATATCATGTTCTAAGTTACAGGAAAAAAGGATAACCCATAATTTACTTCATTGTACTCTTTGTTCAATTCCTGTAATTTTTTATGTTTTCCATAGGACTAGCATAGGCAAGAATTCTTGGCTGCTCTTGCCTCCCTGGTTCTTCCACTCTAAATCTCTAAATATCATCAAGGAATTCTTAACTACTCCCTAATAATGTTTACACAATTTCCCTCTGTTAACATAATCAAAGATTCTTGATTGCCTTTCATTCCTTGACTTCATTTCATCTTAATTCATCTTGAAAGTTGTTCTGTGTTTAATTATCTTGCTTTGTAGTCTTGATATTGCCAAAGGAACCATATCCAGAGGTTTATTTCCATTAGACTCCATCAACCCAATGGCCTGAACTTCTCTCAAGTTACAACTTGGTTCTACTGAATGTCATCTTCCAAACACCAAACAAAACTTGTGCTTCATAACTAGCCTAACATATAATCAAACAAATCTAAATTACAAAGAGAGAGACCTCTCTGGTTGCAGATTGGCTAGGATCTGCAGCTAAAAGATTGGTTAGTGGTTACCTCGGTCGTATTCCCTTCTGAAGGCAGGGAACAACCTGAGTGATAACATTATTGTCGACTCCACTGGGGACTGAATGATTGTCCATTACTGCTGTCTATTTTCTAAAGCTACAGTTGGAGACTCAACTTAGCCAGGTAACCTTTGAGGCTCAACCTCCAATCTAGTTTTAGGCTTTAAACAATTGTCCTAAAGATTTGATCAGTCTCCCTGTTTCAAAATATTCAAAGGAAAGCCCAAAGCCTTCTATATTTCAAGAGAAAAGGTTTCCTTCACAATATTCTAGAAATTTGTAATCTGCAAAAACTTTCAGAAAATACCAAAAACATATTTAGAAGCTGGCTCCAAAAAAGAAAACTCGTTACACCAGATCAAATCCAGATCCTAATCCTCCAGCTATTTTTGAAAATCCTAACTTAATCTATAAGACCCTTAGGAGACAAGAAAGTCTAGAATCTGCTGATTTAAACCTTGATATACTTCAGCAAAACCCTACAAAATCTGAGCTTACCCCTGGGAAAGCAGCAGTCCTTTTTGTCAACACTACAGTCTCTCCAAGCTCTTCATCCACACCTCAAAGTATTCTCTCCACTCCCCCATCCACCACTCATATTTCCACTCCTGTCCCCGTTGTTCCAGCCATCTTATTCCTTGTTGTTGTCTCATTTATCCCTGTAAATATGGCAAATCGTTATGCTCCTTTGCAGTTGCCTGCCAATCCAGGGGCTATGCCTCAAGACTACCAAGGCAAAATCACCTACTTTGATGGTATTGGCTCTTATACAGCTCAACAACACACCAAGAAAATGCAAGATTATTTTGAGAACTATGAAATTGATGATGATGATGTGAGAATGAAGATCTTTGTCCAAAGTCTAGCTGGTGATGTGAGGACCTAGTTTAGAGCACTTGCTGTAAATTCTATAGCTAATCCGGAAGCCCTTTATCAATCCTTCTTAAACAGATGGGAAAAGAAGAAAGACCCTTTACACATTTTAACTTAATATGACAACTTTAAAAGGGGCCCACTAGAAACCGTTCAAGACTATTGTGCTAGGTTCAATAATGTCTATAGTGTTATTCCTCAAAACCTTAGACCTCCACCTGATCTAGCCTTGATCAAATTCCCTGATGGATTTGATTCTGACATGGCATACCAGCTGAGGGAAAGAGCCCCATTAAGCTTAGTAGACATGCAAAATATAGATGTTAGTGTAGAGGCAAACCTGATTGCTAAATGAAACCGGGCAAGAGCTGAAAGAAGAACAACTTTCAAAGAAGAGCCTTCTGCATTTGAGAAAAAGCTAGATGCAATCATTAAAGGTATGGACAGACTTGGAGATAGAGTGGAAACTATTGAAAGGAAGTCATCCTGGGAAGGGCAACCAAGTAACACAACACGAAACCCAAACTTTAGAAAAAATCAAAACCCTAATGCTGGAAGGATTGGCCCTGATCAGAACATCAGACCTCCATTTCAAGAGAATTATGTTGAAGCCTCAACCTATAGTGAGCCAACAGAGGACACCCAAATTAAACTAATGGGTTTAAACAATGAGCAACAAATTTTCCTGACACAGGATGATCAAGAGGCTCATAATTTCAATCAGTTTCAAACCAAGTCTGGAGAATCATTTGATTTCAAAGAAGGCTATGATGCAGCGGTCTATGAGGTTTATAAACAATACAAATTAAGAAGTAGAACAATAAATGTACCTGAACCTGCAAATTGAAAGATACCAAACAACCCAAGAGAGCTAAGGATACTTCTCCCCTCACAGAACTCCCTGCTGAGACAATCCTCAACCCAAAAGAGCCCATCATAGAGGACATTTCAGACTTGCAGTCATCAAACAATCAGCCATCTTCTTCCTCCTTTCCAAAAGAAAGTCTAAATAGATCTGTTGTAGTAAATTCTAAAATAGATGCAGTTCCTAACAGCAGTGCTGATAGAGAAAAGAACATGGAAAACACAACAGAAAAAGAAAAGTTTGTTGTCCACAATACAAGAATTCAAGTGGAAAAACCCTTCAACCTAGAAACAGAAATAGGTAAGATAAAAATAGCCATGCCACTATCAGAATTGGTTAAACATGAGGTTTATAGGGAACAAATTAATAGGTCACTTCAAATATCAGAGACTAGGGATGCAGTCAATGTTCTAGATGACCAACCAGAACTGTTTTTTGGTCCTGAATTCAATGGTAAAACAGTAGATGGAGGAGTTCCTCCATTCTATGTGAGCTTGAATATTCATGACAAAGTGCTACATAATGCAATGTTTGATTCGGTAGCTTCCCATAACTTGATGCTTAAATCTGTGATGGAAAAGCTAGACCTAGACATCACAAGGCCCTATAAAGACTTGTTCTCATTTGATTCCAGCCAGGTCAGGTGTCTAGGCCTAATTGAAGACCTTTGTGTATCTTTAGTACAATACCCAGCCAAAACAATCTTGATGGATGTGATGGTAGACGATATCCCACCTAAATATGGCATGCTCTTATCCGGATCTCGGGGGGCAAAACTCCAAGGATCTTTGCAACTAGATATGTCATATGCACCATTTCAGTCTTTGGCCACCCAAAGAGATTGTACTTGGAAACATTGATGAAATATGTGTTAGCAGTCAAGAGAAACCCCAGAACTTCCCCATCTATTCCATGCATTCTTATATGGATTCATTCATCTTATACAATGCTGAGATGTGTCCCAAAACGGATGCCAAACTTCTAGAAATAACACAGACAACAAGCATAAATGAACAATCTAGTACCCAGGATAAAAAAATTGTTGATGTGATTGATGTAACAAGTCAACAAGACATACCATATGAGCTACAAAATTCAAATCTAGTGCCCACTGATCAAGTTCCCAAAACTCCTGAGACTAGTGGTGATCAAGAAATCTTATGGTACTTAGAGTTTGATGGATCAGTGAACAAATTGGGATCGGGGGCAGGGATTTGGATACACAACATGCAAAATGACCATGCTCAAGGTCATGCATATAGGCTAAAATTCAAATGCACGAACAATATGGTTGAATATGAAGCCCTTCTGCTGGGACTTAAACTGATTAGAAGTCTAGGGGTGACCAAGACTTCAATTCTAGGGGACTCAGATTTGATAATACAATAGATGAAGGGAAAATTTGTTACAAACGATCCTAGGCTAAGAGCTTACAGGGGTGCAGCCATTGAAATAATGAACACCTTCTTAGAATCTCAGCTCACCAAAATTCCAAGAAAACACAACTTACATGCACATAGTTTGGCAACTTTTGCGAACACTTGCAAGCTGCCATTCAAGCCCAATCATCACTTTACTGCTCAGATTAAACACAGACCTGTTGTCCCGGACAATGTGAAAAATTGGCAAGTATTTGAAGATGATACCCAAATCAATAAATTACTCACTTTAAAAGAAGAATTCTCAAGTACAAACATAGACACAAGCACTATTGACGATCAACAACAAATAGAAAAAATGGAGCAAAATATATCAGCTGAAATAACAAATTTGATTTTGCATCCAACAACTTTTAATAACAAAAATCAGCAAGAGCTGAAACAAATGGATTTTGATGAAATGACTGAGGGAGAATCCGAAGTAATTGAACTAAAGGATAATGTTCTACCCACAGGCCTGACTCCTTTGGAGGATATATTTGATTCAAATGATATTCCAAGAAAGCCAAAAATGCAACCATTAAATGCAGAAATTGAGGACTGCAACATTGGAACCACAGAAAATCCCAAAATGGTAAAACTCTCCAAAACATTACCTCCTGACCAAAATCTGAAATACATTAAGTTGTTTACATAGTTCCAAGATGTCTTTGAATGGAGCTATGAGGACCTCAAATCCTATGACACTTCTGTTATCCAACATACAATACCCTTGAAAGAAAATCAAAAACCTTTTAAACAAAAGCTGAGAAGGATTAATCCAATCCTCCTTCCCCTTATTGAAAAGGAAGTTAAAAGAATGTATCAGGCTGGAATAATTGCACCTATTAGGTTTTCAAAATGGATTTCAAATCTAGTGCCCACTAGGAAGAAAACTGGAGAGATAAGGCTCTGTGTTGACCTGAGAAATTTCAATAAAGTCTCTCTCAAAGACCACTACCCCTTACCCAAGATGGATCACATTTTACAAAGGGTAGTGGTTGCTTCAAGGATCTCATTGTTAGATGGATTCTCAGGATTCAATCAGATCTTAGTTCACCCAGATGACCAAGATAAAACTGCCTTTACAACACCCTGGGCAACCTTTAAATATGTAAAGATGCCTTTTGGACTCCAAAATGCAGGGGCCACATTTCAAAGAGCAATGGATATAGCCTTTGCTAAAGAGATCCATGTTTTTTTAGTCATATACCTTGATGATCTCACTTCTTTTTCAAAATCATACCAAGAACATCTAGAACATTTGAGGAAAGTGTTCCTAATTCGCAGAAAATACGACATATCATTGAACCCAAAGAAATCATTGTTTGGCTTGGAAGAAGGCAAACTCCTAGGTCACATAATTTCTAAAGATGGCATAAGAATTGATCCGGACAAAATACAAGCTATTCTCCAAGTCCCTCACCCAAGAAACATCAAGGAATTACAAGCCTATGTAGGGAAGATCAATTTCCTAAGAAGATTCATTCCCAATTTGGCTGAGCTAATTAGACTGTTGAATAATATGCTGAAGAAAGATTTTAAAGTCAAATGGACAATAGAAGCTAAACAATCCTTTTAGGAAATCAAAATAGCTTTAACAAGAACACCTATTCTCACAAGCCCCAAGTTTGATAGAGATTTCATAATCTTTTCCTTTGCATCTGAGCATACTATTGCTGCTGTCCTATTACAAAAAGATGACCTAGGATGTGAGAAGCCCATTGCTTTCTTCAGCAAAGCACTTAGAGATTCTCCACTCAAATATCAAATCATGGAGAGCAAGCCTATGCTCTTGTAAAGGCCATCAAGGATTTCATAGTTTATATCTTGTACTCTCATGTGATTGCCTATGTTCCAAATGCGGTGGTCAAAGATATTCTAACTCAAGAAGGAATTGAAGGTAAAAGGGGCAAATGGATAGCCAACATTTTAGAGTATGACATTGAAATTAAGCCAACAAAACTCATAAAGGGACAAGGGTTAGCTAAATTAATGACTAAAACCAACTTTCAAGCCCTTGACATCAATGAACTAGATAACGAACAAGAGATGGCGACTCCACAGATCAATCAAGCCTTTTTACAATCACCTTGGTATACTGACATATGTTTTGTATTGTTAAACCTGCAAGCTCCTCCAGAGTTATCCAGGACTAAAAAG
The DNA here is from genome assembly GCA_000404065.3 of Pinus taeda. NCBI lineage: Eukaryota > Viridiplantae > Streptophyta > Pinopsida > Pinales > Pinaceae > Pinus > Pinus taeda. Next base: position 157,573 of record APFE031409712.1, on the reverse strand, counting down.
CGCTTCTTGAAAATGAAAGCTTCAAAGTTTTGTATTATAGACAATGTTTTATTTTGGAAGAATCATGAAGGTATTTTGCTGAATTGCCTAATTCAGGATGAAACTGACAAAATACTCAAGGAATTTCATGCAGGGGACTGTGGAGGACACTTATATTGGAAATCAACAGCTGATAAAATTCTAAGAGCTGGTTTTTATTGGCCCTCCCTGTTTGCTGATGTAAAAAAATTTGTAGTTTCTTGCCATAAATGCAAGATCTTTGAAGGCAAGAGAAATTTGTTGCCCTTACCTCTCAAACCCATTTCAACTGAAAGACCTTTTCAACAATGGGATTTAGATTTCATTGGAGAAATTCATCCTTCCTCTTCTGGACAACACAAGTGAATTTTAACTGCCATAGACTACTTTACCAAATCGATAGAAGCTATCCCTTGTAGGCAAGCCAATGACTCAATCATCATGAAATTCTTAGAAACCAATATTCTGTCTAGATTTGGCTGTCTAGAGAAGATTATTACAGACAATGTTGTTGCCTTTAAGTCCAAAAGAATAATCAATTTTTGCCACAAGTACCACATTACCTTTTACCATTTGATTGAGGATGATAAGATGAGCTATCAGCTAATTGAGTACCGAGACAAGAAAATAATTCCGTCGAAAAATTTCCATTGAAAACAGGATCTCTGTCGCTTACAATAATATTTGGGTTTCCATGTAGCTTTTGAATTATTTCCATAAATGCAGTAGCAACTGTACTGGCTTTAAATGTATGGGATAAGGCACAAAGATGTGAATACTTGGTAAAACTATCAACTACCACCATGATAACAATCTTTCCTTCGCACTTGGGTAAACCTGTGATAAAATTTATTGAAACATCCTCCCAACATTGACTTGGAATGGATAAAGGTTGTAACAGACCCGGGGTCTTAATTGTCTCAAATTTATTTCTTTGTCAAATGAAACATTTTTCCACAAACTTTTGAATATCAGATTTAAGGCCATCCAAAAAAAATCCTTCTTAACCCCGTGGTAAGTTTTTACAAATCCTGAGTGCCCTCCTAAGGGAGAGGTGTGCAATTCCCGAAGAATATGTTTTTTGAGTTGGGACTTCTTACAAAGGTACAAGTGATCTTTGTACAATAATGAATCATTGTTCCAGCTGAATGTATCAGATGTACTAGGATCTTGCTGCAAATTTTGAATGAGTGCCCACACTTTTTCATCATTCTCCCATTCATCCCTTTCTTTGGTTATCCAATCTAGTTGGATAATAGAAATGAAAAAAATAAATGCTTCCACATCCTCATCATTTCTGTAGAAATTTCACCTGTAGAACAAACTAATATATGTAATGTCATAAAGCAGAATACTTGTTCTACTTCTACAAAACATTAAGCAGAAGCATAATCGAATTCATGAGCAACATCAAGTAGAAACATGCATAACTAATCAAGAGAAATAATCACACATAACACAAGATATATCCAAGGGAAAGCACCAGCATAAAACCCCAACCATGTATTATCAATCAAGTGGAAATCCTCTTCACAATACAAAAAGAATTAGCTCTCAAGCTATTCAGTTCTCAATGAACTATGAAGATATGAAGATATGTCGCATGAACCAACCAAGCCCTGTATATAAAGGCTTTACCTATGGTCCAATCCTATTTCCTTGCGTAGTTTGCTTAGGAAATAATAGCAAAAGCATATGCAATTAATTCCAAACATACCAAGTTAACCAATGGTCCAACTACACAATCCTCGAGGACACTAGTTCCTCAACCATTATAAAACTACTTACTAGAAATAGTCAAGCATCGGATAGCACACTGTCCCACATCTGATCTCAACCGGGTCTCTGACAGAACTGACATGCAACAATTATCCATGAGTGAATTCTCAGTTATCTAAAATAATAGTTGTCACATGCATGCAAGCATTAACAAATTATATTTTATTATTTTAACAACTTGTTAAAATAATCTAACTGGACTTGACTAGTTAGAACTAAGTCAATTGATTCTCTCATTATAGAACTCATACTTATTCTCTCAATCAATGGAGGAAATTAAGGATAAATTCCTCAATTAGTGGGACAACTCATGTGCATGCTCACAAAGACTTCAAATTCAAATCTCCTTAACTAATTAACTCAACTGAATTAATTAATTAATATTCCCAACTGCTGTTAAGACCAAAATTAATTTTACTTCCTAGAGATAGACTAGGGATTGCTATAAATAGGAAGGGACCCAGAAATGCTATTTTTAGAACTTTCTTTTTTTAGCAGTTTTACCTCTCACCCAATGTGGCCAATGACCTCACTGGCCAAACTGCTATTTTTAGACATGCTATTTTTAGAAGGTCTATTTTTAGCACATTCTAAATTTAGCATTTCTTGTTGCACACTTTTCAACAATTTCTTGAGAGTTCATTTGCAACAACATTTTGCTTCCCTTTTTTGTAGATGATTTCAAATACATAACCCAACATCTTTGTGACCCATTTTTGTTGCTCTTTTGATGATAATATTTGTTCTAAAAAGTATTTAAGACTATCATGATTTGTTTTTACCTTGAAGTGGCTTCCCATTAGGTAAGGTCACCATTTCTTAAGTGCATGTAGTATTTCCAACATTTTCTTCTCATAAATAACTTTGTGTAAATACTTTCCTCTGATTGGACGGCTCTCAAAAGTAATGGGTTTTCATTTTTGCATTAAAACAACACCAATTCCGTTTCCTAAGGAATCATAGTCCACAATAAAGGTTTTTTGTGAAGTCTGGCATAGCTAAGGCTAGTGCTTGGCACATTGCCTCTTTAAGATGCTCAAAGGCCTTAGTTTCTTCTGTAGTTCAAGAAAATGCATCTTTCTTCAATAATGTTGTTAGAAGTGCTGCTATTCTCCCATAATTCTCAACAAACTTGCTATTATACCTTGTCAACCCGAGAAATCCTTGCAAATTCTTTATGGATGTGGGTATTTTCCATTCCTTAATGGATTTAATTTTTTTAGGGTCTACCTTAACACCCTTATGATATAAAATATGACCTAGATATTCCACCTTTTGTACTCCAAAGAAACATTTGGAGGTTTTTTCATATAATTGTTTCTCCTCCAATAGCTTGAGCACCCTGTCAACATGTTGAACCTGATCCTTCCAAGACTTGTTGTGGATTAGTGTATCATCAACAAATACAAACAAATTTTCTATGGAAGGGTTTGAAAATGGAATTCATGAAACCTTGAAATGTAGAAGGTGCATTGGTAAGGCCAAAAGGCATGACCAAAAAATCATATTGACCCTCATGAGTTATAAATGTTGTTTTCGGAAGGCTTCAGCCTTCATTCTTATTTGATGATATCCTTACTGAAGATCTAACTTGGTGAAATAGATTTCTCCATGTAATTCATCAATGACAAGAATGGGGAATTTATCTTTAATAGTGAGCTTGTTGAGCTCCCTACAATCCAGACACATGCACCATGATCCATCCTTCTTGTGCACCAATACTACTGGAGTAGAGAAAGAACCTTGACTAGGTTGAATTATACCAACCTCTAGCATTTCTGCAAGCATACGTTCAATTTCACTCTTTTGGGCATAGGGATATCTGTAAGGCCTGATGTTTAGAGGAATACTTCCTAGAATCAAATGAATAGAAAGATTATGATCACAAATACATGGGAGGCCTAAGGGATTCCCAAATACCTTGGAATGATTGTCCAAGACTCTTTAGAGGTCTCAAGAAATATATGATTTCAATATTTGAGCCTCTAGTGAACATAATTGTGCAATTATTATTGGAACATACTGGTTGGGGGGGGGGGGGGGGGGGGGGGGGGGGTGTATCATATTTGCAAATCAATAAATTTTTATTTTTGTATTCATATTTCCATACAAGAATTTAGTGAAAGGAACACATGTGTGTACACGACTGTTCTTAAGACAACTAGCGTACATCCAGTAAACTTATCATTCAGTTAATTCATCATATGTTTTCCTTCATCCAATGCATCAGTAATTTATTAAACATTAGATAAAAATTAACCATGTGTTGTACTAAAAAAATAAACCATCACACACATGAACACTAGGATTTAAGGTGGAAACCCAATGTGGGAGAAAAACCACCTGTTGTTGTCTTCTCTACCTTCTTTCTAATATAAAGAAAAAAATGTTTACAATCTTGTACTAGTGCAGACTCATACCAGTATGTAGGCACCCACTTACAGATGGATACAACCTTCACTCGTTCTCCAGATTCTACTGGAAGGGAGCTACAACCCCCTGATTCTTGTATTGGCGTAAACTTGTACCATTACGCAGGCACCAACCTGCAGAAGGCTGCAACCTTCACTTGTTCTCCAGTTTCTATTAGAAGGGAGCTCCAACCCCCTGATGTAATCACCATCTACTACTGGAAGGAAGCTTTGAATTCCTCACTAAAGGCTCCAACCCTCATCATCCTCCATGGACAATGTTTCATCAAATTTTCAGACTAGATCAACTACTTCAACACATCATAACTTGTAGGCCACATTTCATTAAATTTTCATACTGGACCCATTAACAACACTTAAGCCCAATATCAAAATCAAACTGTAACTCATCACTATAACACAGTCATCCATATTTAACACGCCTGAATCAATCAATCACTGAAACAAAATCATCAATCTCTGACATAACCAAAACCTAATCATCAATTTCTGAATCAACCACAATTGAAACAATCAATCACTGAAAACTCTCAACTCTGAAGAAAAACATAATCAATCTATCTGAATAGTCATATCACTTTCACCAGAACATAGAGCTGAACCCATAACACTGTATCAACAAGCAGAACCAACTGCAAACTCAAAAATCATATGTCAGAATGTATACGCTACTTCAATGAGGACAACATGCATGTATACGCTACTTTCTGTAACTCAACCTGCGTATACCTCTAAATATATTGAATCATACAACTTCTGAACCAAAACCAAAGACATTCTAAAGATCTAATGTCATATTACAGAGTTCTAAACAGATAGCAGCCAAGGTCACCCTTCTTACTCAATCAAACAGTTAGCCAAACTCAATCTCCTTATACAATCATTTTAACTTCAGTTCTAATGAAGACATCATTGACAAATAGCAGTAAAACAATAAAACTGATCAGATAAATCAGTCATTTTTAAACAACAAGCCCTTCCTCTACATACGCTACTTGAAAGTGCCAAATCCACGTGTATACGCACCTTCACCGAGGCTAACCTATGTATAGATCTGCAAATAATGACTTATAACTTCACAACCTTTCAAGACTTCATATATACCCAGATCATAGAATTTAAAGGATAAAAAATGCGTTAGCACTCAGATATAGCCTATCCATTATCATATCATACAATTATAAGTCATTTCAAATCTCATGATCCTGATCCATCATTGTATTCATTCGTGCATAAATATTTCAGATCTATTAGTTCTCATCCATCATCAGATTTTTAGGTGCATACTTAGTTTAGATCAAGCAAAGAATCAATAAACCATAACATGCATATTTTATTTTGATTAACTTTTCATAAGATTTCCATCACTTGCACACTTAGCATTTTTATCTTCAGCTCCATATATAGTTTTAGCCTTGTTCAATACCATGGGCCAAAACCATAGTTATGTCGATGGTATTCTTTGATGGTATCAATATTCTTTACCACGCTCATTATAATGGGCCAATACCACGGTAAGAAAACCTAGTTTTTAGAATACCATGGTAAAAAATCCATATGCTATTTTTCTTCACTGAACTTGCATGCATACATGACTTGGCTTAACAGAACCTGCGTATAGTTCTTGAACTTTGAATTTTATCATTCCTCTGAATTGATTCCTCTGAACTGACATGCATTCTATCACATATGTAAACACATCCTATTTATACCTTTAACAAGTAGATCAAAATACAACTTATCAAGTAGGATTCCATTTCATCAAATAGGTTTTGATGAAGGAAAACTCATCAAGCAAGTTTCCATCAAGGAAAACACCTAATTCATAATGGCAAAAATCTCCTCGTATCAAACTTCTGATTTTGATTTGTAAACCTTTGACCCATCATTTTGTTCTTCTATGCCATTACTTTGTTACCTCTTAATTGACCTGCTACAATGCGAGTTTCCATCATACATCAATTTATCATTTCTAAACTAACCTGTGGATACATGTGGTTATCATATATGTGAGTTTCCATCAAGGAATACACATGTACCATAATGCCAACAATCTCCCCCTTTGGACTTGATGGCAACCATATTAGTTTTGATCACTTCAAGTTGTACAACTTGTTAGATATATCAGACAACACCAAGATACTCTCCCCCTTTGACATCAAGGGGCAAAGGGTGGACCAAGATATTCTCCCCCTAAGTACATGATGAGATGCACTATATTGTCCATGCTCCCCTGAGCACATGCAGAGTCTGCAAAAATATTTTTCAAAAGCATAACATGAATTTATAACTCAACTATGTGAGTATGACCTTCCTATCACCAATGGCTCATACATACATCAATCACCTAAACAAGTGGGGATACATCAAATATTCATAGATGATTGAAAATTTCAATTATTACATCATAAGTCTTTACATGTCCCTTACACAAAATGATATACATGACATTTATAACAAATACAAAATACCTAAACAAGATCATGATAGTTATTAGAAACTATCATACATCATATATGATATGCACCATAAGCATCTGTCACCAACATCAAGAACAAAAACCTGTATATGTCCATCATCAATTTGCAAGATAAGTCAATGTAACTTTAATATCATCAACCTATGACTAAGTATGTTGCATATAGGTATAAACTCATCCTCTTGAGCTTATCAAGATCAGCATACATGATCATCAAATCATCGTAGCAGGAACTATCATTGTAAAGTAAGAAGTCATCACCATTATGTGACTAAGTAACCCATGTATCCAATTAGCTATGTCTTTATGAAACCTCCAATAACACCATTCTCTTGGCCAACCAATCATTATTTACCAATGTATAATTTAAGTAATCATCCATGTATCTAGCATAATATGCACCTAGCTTCTCATCAATGTGAAAAGCAAACCATGAGCTCACAGTCATTTGTTAAGCTTTCTTGATACCATCAAGATCAACAATCCTCAACCAACATACCATGTGAGATCCAAGAAATATAGCAATCCTCATTCATAACTACACCCTATGAAATTTATGCATGATGGAAGCTGCATAACAGAAATCAGTGACACTTAACATAATCAAATAATGAAGATGTGTACTTAAGCTTTGTTCTTCTCCTTGAACTTATGAAGATCACCATGTAAGCAACATAAGAATCATCACCATTGATAAGCATCATTATGTACCAAGGAATTCTAAAGAAAACATAACTTCAACAATGCATTATTAAAAGCATAGCATATGCTCCCTATGAACCTGTGCCAACTGTTCACTGTCAGATCTGATGATTGCATATGTGAGTAAAAATAGTCAAGGCACCATCATCAACCAGTTATATGTCAAGTCATCAAAAACTTATGAGGGTCAAAATCACTTCTAAATAACATCAACAGATTGTAACCATTAGTCATCAAGATAGAAAAGACAATTGATCATTGATTGAACCATATCATACACGTTTCCTGAGTCTGCCCCATTGTTTCTTCATCAAACCAACCTATACGCGACTATGCAGTTTCGAACTCGCGTATATAGATGACTTGTATTCATATAATATGCGTATGGAAAGTGGAATACTGGAATTTCACACTTTCATCTCCCCCTAACCCTATTATGATTGTACTTGTTCCCAGCACTTTTGCTTAAACATCAGTTCCAACAATACCATTATCATAATGGTTCAGAGAATCCATTTTACTCTTGTATTCATCTTTGTCTTTGAAAGAGCAGAGAGAAATATCACACCTTATTTGATCTTCCTTTTCTTGATTCTTGGTGGATTCATCTTTTTCATATTTTCTGATATAAATGTGCTTATTTGATTTCTTACCATATTGTCTACAGTGATCCATAGACTTGTCCCTACATTCTTTCACTATATGTCCAAACTTGTTACAAGCATAACACCTTATATGTTTCATATTCCTTCTATAGCAATCACGGGCTTTGTGAACAAACATATTGCAAGCAAAATAATATCCCTTAAAGAACCCGGAAGCTGATGATCTTTCTGTGAGATGGTTATTAGCTTGAGGCATTCTACTTCTGCATTTGGCTGCAACATGTGCAGAATTATGAAATATAGAACATTCAACATTATTGATCATGTTAGCTCTTGAAATTTCACCTCAGGCTGAGAAAGGCAAACCTCAAGGCTACATCAAACCATTTAGCCTCATAGCTAGCCCTATTGGGCAGGAGAAGGCTCTCTCCGGTCTATCTCGTAAAATCTTCAATAGATGAGATGACCAATAGGGTAACACTGATTTTAGGCTAGTAAACTGATCAAAAGGGTTGATTTGGGGTTTTTGGGGTTTTTGGTGGCAAATTGAGGGGATGGCAATTTTGGGTGCGGGGAATGGACACAGTTTCTGCAGGGGGTTCTTTGGGGCGAGGTAGGAGACAGTATTGATGCCTTTGATTGAGGTGGATGATTAGGAATGACATGTGAGGAGTTAAGGAGAGCAAACAATAACTTTGAATTCTCCTTAAACAGTAGAAAACATTGAAATTAAACAAACTTAAAAGAAGAGCATGACAGTCATGAATTCTTACTTTA
>APFE031409712.1:62122-120826 GCA_000404065.3 Pinus taeda | reverse complement strand
TTGTAAGTGGTTAACCCGCATTTAATGAAGGGACCAGAGTTAGTTGCAAATGGGCCATGGTATTAGATAAATGGTATTAATAAGAACCATGGTATTACATGTATGAATCCTATATAAAGGATAGAGACTCCCCTCGAGGAGCATCATGTCTTATTTTGTACTTGAGCTCAGTTCTATTGGAGGTCGCCCCCTCAAAGAGGCAAGTGAACATTGCTTTCTGAATAATAAAATACTTGTTGTTATTCCTCATTGTTCTATGTTCTGGGTATATTTCTTTGCATATTTGGTATTCTGTTATTGTCTTGCAGGTTAAGAGCATAACAGGAAATACCACACTCCAAGATGGTAGTGAAAACAATCTCAGAGGTGGTGGTACATGATCAAGGTCCCCATGAGCCCTGTCATGATCATAGATACTTCCCCTACCAGATTCATAAAAATCAAATGTTGTGTTGGTGTAATATCACCTCATATGTAGCAAAAACTCTGCATATATATGCTTTACAAAGTAAATGGAACCTAGTCATGGTGGGGGAACTGACCCCAAGCTCCAGTGAATTGATTATAAACAAAAGGGGCTACATCAATATTCTTAAATTATTTGAGTGGAATCAGACCTTTATGTCTAGCAAGGTGCTCCGGAATGAAGTCAGACAACTCCCCATGAACATCAATGTTCTTAGTCATCTCTTTCACCACATCCCAAGTATGTAGGCCTCTAACCTCATGCATCTTAGTCCTCTATATCAAAAGTAGGAGACAACTTTGTGGGCCCTCCCTCTGGTGTGCTTCGATCAACCTATCAATGTTATCGAAAATCAAAGACAAATTACGCCTAGTCGGTGAACTAGCAAGGACATTACCCAACTCTCATGTGATCCATGTATGTTGGGTCGTAACTTCCTCCAATGTGATACAAGTTGTAGCATCGTCCCATAGAGAATAGATGTTGCATTATGATCATCAACTTCTCCTTGCTTAGGATCTGCAAATCATAAAAATAATGTAACACCCCCTCCTCCCAGGTCCACCCAAGCAACCAACCATCTGGGAAAATATGTGATGAGAGAGGTTACTAAAGGGATTCAATCTCCTTGGTGACCATAAGGAGATGTAATCGACAGAACTCATCAAATAAACCTGTCCACATCAGCGCAAACTCCCTCAGGAGACATGTCAACCACTCAGACAACATATCCCTGAGTCCCACTAATGATTTAAGCCTTTTAAGCCAAAGTTTCTTTCATGCTATGAGCGAGACAACAACCAACAACTAAATTTTTCTATCATAGACCTATGTGCCAGCAAATGTGGACTTTTCTTAGTAGACATATGCCAGCGACCCCGATATTTGAGCCACTTTTCTAGCCCAGAATCTCAGCCTCTGCCTAGAAATTTCCACAACCTTAAGAATATATAAAAGACATGATATAAATTTTGATAACTCAAAAACAAACCTCAGGACTAGGCCTGAGCATTCCCAACTGAGACTGACATTTTTTCAAACACTTGGCATCAATGCAATCGACAAGTCTAGGATATAAGAAAAAGTATAAATGATTGAAATATATTATGAAACATCACTAGAAGGATCACCTCCTTCTCAATTGAACTAATACATCATTGATTAGGTCTTGCATCCATTCATTTAACAGTTACAAGTAAATACATGAAATAACCATGACATGAACCAGTCATTTAACCATGCTTATAACCAACATAAAACCATATAAATATCATAGATTTGAAAACCATTAAATCCACATATAAAAAGTGCAAAAGTAAGAGAACTTAGCTTTTATTATTCATAGGCAAATCCGACCAAGTTCGGGACTGCCACGTATCACCTGACCATAAACATGGTTGAACCAAATCTCTCTTTCAGCTAGTCAACCCCATGTGATATTCCAAGAATGAATGTGGGATCTAATAGAACAACCAATCCAACAACAACCAAGGGAATCCAGAGGTTAAACCAGCTCCATCCTCATCAAACCATCATCACACCAAAACCGATGCTCCGATCATAACTCAACTAAACTTGGAATGCCATCCATAATCCATCACTATCCTCGAGGAATTTTTCGTCTCCTTGTCTCTCTGGCTTTACTGCAATCCAAACCGGATCACTAGGCCATAAACCAAGACAAATCTCTCAAGCCTTCCTACAATCCCAACCCGGATCATTATGCCCTCAACCGAAACTTATCCCTCGGGCTTTATTGTGTATCCTGCCAAAACTGGTTAAGGGATTCCTTGGCCTTTGGGAATGGAATTTTACACTACCTCCTCCCCGGATTCCAAAATCCTTCTAGAAAACTAAAGCTCAAAACTAAGATAAACATCCCAACATACCATGGCATCCATAAAAAGGAAAGGCTAGGTTGAAACCATATTCATAACCCAATAAAACCATGCCACTGATAGCAAGAGAACCATACACCAACATGCAAGGTCATGCATGTCCAAATTAGCTGAGAAATCACACATGCAAAAGGTTACCTACCCGCTGAATTTTCTTGATCCTACATTCCTTACCTTGATCCCTTCTTTCCTTTTCTTTTCCCTTGCTTGCGTTTCCTTCTTTTATCCAGAGTTATAGTGATCAAAGAAACTCTAAGTGACCAAGAGAGAGATTTAGAGAGAGAGAGTAATGAGAGAGCTCCAAACTTGAACTGAAGAAAGGTTAGCAAAAGCTTTCCAACTAATCCTCATAAGCCTTTTTATGAATGAGGCCTCTACTTTCTTCATTTCCATTATTTTCCTTCAGTTTCCTCCTCACATGTAACATGTGACCTTTCGCCTTACTTTTCTCATAATTTTCTTTATTTCATAAATAAATGTGCCAAAATGCCTTTTTTCCTTTTAATGCCTTTTCCTTAGCCTTTGCCAATTTTCCTTAGCCAAAACACACATCTCATGATGCCCACTAGGATATCTTTTCCCAACATTCACCTTGGAATAAGTGTCCCTTAACCATGGTCATATTTTTCCTTTATTAACTTTTATTACATGAAATTTTTACCAGAGTTGTTATAGAACCCTCCCCCTTGGGGGAACACCGTCCTCGGTGTTAAAACACATCATGAACTCAGAAAAACCACTAAAAAGCAAACATACTGCCTATAGAGATTTTAACTTAGCTCGTTGCAGTTTTTATAATGAAAGACCTGCTCAAAAGAAAAAAATCATGACAACATTATAATATAAAAACCATACTGCTTATTGGAGCTTTATAACTTAGCTCATGGAAGTATTTACATCCATATACATATACATACATATACAAAAACATCATAAAAACATATGCCAACATAAACCAACATCAAACCAAAACGACTTTGCCTCAACTGGCAAACAATGAAGGATACAGGGCCCGCATATGATCCAAGATCTCCCATGTAGCTTTTTCAAACCCAAAGTGCTTCCACTACACTTTAACTTGCTCTATGGCTCTGCTCCCAAGCATGAGATGCTTCCACTACAATATGCACTAAGGATCCGGATGGAACTCTCCTTCTTTCTCCACCTGCAATACAAATTAATAAATAACATGATCAACATCCTTTATATACTTCTTAAGCAATGAAATATGGAAAACATCATGGACTTTCACTGTTGGAGGTACTGCAAATCGATATGCCACTAGTCCAATCCTCACAAGGATCTCAAAGGGCCTGCAATACCGTGGTGCCAACTTGGCACATGAACCAATCCTCAAAGATATTTGCTTGGTCCTGATGTGCAAATACACATGCTCCCCAACTTGAAACTCCTTGAATACTATATGCTAATATGCATGATTCTTTTTTCTATCCTGTACTTCCTTTCGATTCTTCTTTATAACCTTCATTTCCTTCTCCATGTCTACCAACATGTCTGGTCCTATAAGTACTTTGTCCAACTGGATCAATCCACTTGATGGGAGTGTTACAACTCCGTCCATGCAATGCCTCAAAAGGACTCATCCTCAATGACTCCTGATAACCATTGTTGTATGCGAACTCAACCAATCAAAGATACTTCTCCCATTTCGTCTGTTGGTGCATCATGTACATCCTCAACATATCCTCCAAGATCCTATTGACCCTCTTTGTCTGTCCATCTATCTGCGGATGATAAGTTGTACTGAAGGCCAACTCCATACCCAAGCCTGCAAATAAATGCTTCTAAAACTTGGAAGTGAACTTTGCATCCATATCTGACACAATCTTTTTTGGAACACCATGCAGTCTCACTACCTCTCTAATGAACACTTGTGCTACCTCACTGGATGAATATGTAGTCTTCACTGGAATGAAGCGAGATACCTTGCTCAACCTATTGACGATGACCATAATAGAATCGTGTTGCCTCACTATCCTTGGAAGACTTGTGATGAAATCCATGGAAATGACCTCCCATTTCCATTTCGAAATCACTATAGGCTGTAGTAAACCACCTAGATGCTTACATTCCTCATTTACCTGTTGATAGTCTAAACATCTAACCACGAACTCTGCGACTTCCTTCTTCAGATTTGGCCAATTGTAGAACTTATTCAATGTCATCAATGTCTTTGGATATCCTAAATTACTTGAGTATGGCTTCATGTGAAACTCCCTCAATAGAAGATTCTTTAGCTCACTATAATTTGATACATAGATGCTATCTCTGAATCTCACCAACCCATCTGTCGTGATATGGTCTGCATCTTCATCACTTGTACCTGTAACTACACCTATACATGTACCTAAACTTGTACTTGTACCTATACCTACACCCATACTTGTACCTATACCTGTGCTTTGTTGTAACTTGTGCATGATCTCCATTTATTTATCATCCTACTATCTTTCCCGCAAAATCCTATCCTATAACTATGTCCCCTAAGAGCTCATAGCTCCTACTATCTTGTCTGCAAAATCCTATCCTGTAACTTTGTCCCATAAGAGCTCATAGTTGCTATATGATCTACCTGTACCTTCCTCCTAAGAGCATCTGCAACCTGGTTCTCCTCCCCTTTGATGTACCTGATCTCGAAGTCAAACTCACTAAGGTTAACAAACCATCTATCTTGCCTAGCATTAAGATTCGGTTGATCAAAAAAATACCTCAACCCAATGTGATCGCTCATCAATGTGAACCTCCTGCCCAAAAGATAATGTCTCCACATATTCAATACATGTATAATCATTGCTAACTCAAGATCATGCATTGGATAGTTCTGCTCATGCTCATGCAGTTTCTATGACTCGTAACACATTACCTATCCTTCTTGCATGAGAACTCCACCAAGTTCTCTCTTGCGAGCATTTGTACATACTAAAAACTCCTTGTCCGGATCTACAATCTTTAACACTGGTGCATGTGTCAAAATCTACTTAAGTTTCTCAAAACTAGTCTCACATTCTTCTGTCCATTCAAATTTCTTACCTTTCCTCTGCAATGATGTGATAGGATATGCAATGCATGCGAATTTCCTAATGTACCTCCTGTAGTAACCTGCCAATCCCATGAATGACCTTACTTCATCCACATTCTTAGGAGCTACCCACTCCATGATAGTTGTTATCTTTTTTGGATCTACTGCTATGTCATCCTTGGAGACAACATGCCCCAAGTAATGTACCTCGGTTTGAAAGAAGCTGCACTTGCTAAGTTTAGCATACAACGGATGCTCTCTTAGCAACCTCAACACTTATGCTAAATGTTCGGCATGTTCTTCCTCATTCTTAGAATATACCAGTATGTAATAAATGAACACAATAAAAAACTTGTCCAAATAAGGACGCAACACACTTTTCATCAAACATATGAATTTAGCTGAAGCATTAGTCAAACAGAATGGAACAACAACAAACTCATAATTCCCATACCTGGTCTTCAACAAAGTATTGAAGATATCCTCTTCCTTGATGCATACATGTTGGTATCTCGATCTCAAGTCGATCTTTGAGAACATTGTTTCTGCCTTTAACTGGTCAAACAAATCATCAATCCTTGACAATGGGTACCCATTCTTGATCGTTACCTTGTTTAACTTCTAGTAGTTAATGAAAAATCTAAGAGTACCATATTTCTTCTTCACGAACAACACTGGTGTGCCCCAAGGTGATACATTGGGTCTGATGTATCCTTTGTCCAAAATTTCCTTCAACTTTAGCTTTAACTCAACTAACTCAGGTGTGCTCATTCTATAAGGTTCTTTTGATGTTGAAACTGCCCTTGGCACCAACTCAATTAAAAAGTCTACCTCCGTGTGAGGTGGCAACTCTTAAATGTCCTCAAGAAACACATCCTGAAACTGTTGCAAAACTAGGTACCTACTTAACACATCAACATCCTCAACTTCCTTACCCTTATCACTAGAAATGTGTACTGCAAACATTGCACAACCTTTTTTGCAACTGCACTTAGCCTGCATAGTGGTAACCATCCTCATTGATGTAGGCTTCTTCTTTCCCTGCAAAGTCATCTTCCCCCATTATCATCCACACACTTAATGGCCTTGTCAAATAAATCCACTTTGGTTTTGTGAAGGTTTAGCCAATCCATACCCAAAATCATACTATATGATCCCAATGGTAATACATTCAAATGTGTTGTCGCAGGCATACCATTTAACTCAACTGCACAAGTTCTTACCCAATGCTGAGCTTGCTTCTTTGTACCTATATCCAACTATCCCAACCAAGATTCTGCATGCACTTCTTTTCTCAGACCACACTTATCCACTAGATTAGGATTAATATAACTATACTTAGATCCAGGATTAATCAAAATAGAAACAAATTGATCACAAAGCTTACAGTCCATATCAATGATTGATGCCTGATGATCTGCCTGCTTGTTTTCCATAGCTGCATAAATTCAATAAATGATATGTCCAACATCACCAATTGTATGCGCCTCCTGAGAATTATAGATATGGGGTATACCACCACTCTGATACTACGGGAAATCCATCTTACGATGATCCTTACCACATATCCAACACTACAATGATTCCCTACCACCACCTGTAGCCTGCTTCTCTCCATGTCCCTTCTCAGCTATATTGATTATCTTGTAAGGAACTGCATTTTATTGCTCACTTGCATATTGAGATGTTCCTCTCTTTGGTGGCCATTTTCATGTAGCTTTCCCATTTCTTTTCAAGTCATTCTTAGGATCAACCTTGCGCTTCAACTACTCATAAAAATCCTTCAACTTTTGGATAACCTCCTCCAACGATCTAGGCTCATCGAACTCAATCGAGTCTCTATATGCAACTCGCAACCCATAATGAACATTTGGACCTTGGCCTTCTCCTCTCTTTAAGGCACATATCTCAATAGCTCTAGAAACATGCTAGTATACTCCCCATCTGTCATACAACCCATCTGCAACTCATAAAACTCCTTAGCCTTGTCATCATAGTACCTCTCAAACAAGTGCTTCTTCTTGAAGAGTCTTTCAAACTTATGCCAAGTCAAATATTCCTTATGTATATTTTTTACATTCTTCACATCTTCCCACCAAATATATGCTTTACCTTTGATATTTGAAGTGACTACCTTTGCTTTCATGTTTTCTGAATAATCATGCAATCAAAACAATTTATTCATACCAAGAAACCATGCCTTTGCATCTTGCAATTTCTTCATTTCTCCATCAAAGTTAGGTGAATTTGATTTCTTAAACTCATCTATAAATTATCCCCTATCACTCCTCTTGTAAGGATGATAACAATCACAATCATGATGTATATCAGAATCGAAACTAGAGTAATACCTATGTCTTCCACCCCTCATATATGGAGTGTCCAACATCTTTCCATCCATGATCGTGTATGATCTATCCAACCAGTGTCTACTAGGAGAACTGTTTCCATATGCCCCATTAGTTATGTCCTCATGTCTATGGCTGATCCGAAGTGGTCTTTGTCATTGTAAATCTGACAAACTGTGAAGTAGTATCACAGTCACCTCTGCTTGTTTCTCTTGTGCCTGCATAATTTTGTCATTGTCTTCTTTGCAACTCCTTATTTCTTCCCTCATGATTCTCAATGTTTTTGCCAAATGAGAAGAGTGCCCCACACCATGCCAATCATTAGATGAATAGGGAGATTCTATGTAGTCTACCACCTTGCTAGCCATCTGATCTCTTTCCTGCAAGGCATACTATGTCAACAAAACCAAATCATCATAAATCAACATACCTTATCATAATTTGGGGAGGCTACCTTGTCTGCAAGATCATCAAATCAATGTGATGCATGTACAACATAACCACAATAACATATAAACATATATCAATTGAGTGCATTGATGTATAGCCATCATTCTACCTACGGTGTAGTCATCAATGCAAGGCCATACCAAAAATACATGTTGTCTGTTAGTGTCAGTTTTATCTCTCTTCCACCAGTGATCAAATATCCTTTTATTAAGTTTGTCAGGAGTCTCAAGGCCAAATTTTATCATGTCACTAGGCTTACAGAGTAGAATTTGGTCATTCACTAGTTGGTCTAGGAAAGTTTTATTCTTTTTAGAAAGTCACGCACGTTGGTCACCTACCTCATTCAAGTGAAGGTGTCATAATAAAAATAATGTTTCATTATATCAGTCATCATCATCATTCCATTCAGTTTCAGGTCTTCATTAAGTCATTAGGGTTTCAAGGTCCATCATCATTAGTTGTAAATCCAGCATTAAATAAATCATGACAAGAAGCCCTTTGTCATTAACTTGATGAATTTTCACAAGTTCTTCATGATTTTAGTTTCAAAGGTTCCAAGAGAATAAGTTTCAATGTTCAAAAAGTAAAAGTGCATCTCAAGTTTCAGCTCTCCAAGGTGACTCAGTCTTAAAGGTGAAAAATCAGTTTTTTTAAAGGTTTGTGGGGCCGATTTCTTTTCAAAAGGGAAACTAACACTCCTATATAAACACAAAAAGCCCAAAATTCACTTCATTTGCCTCTTATTCCCCTTTGTGCATCGCGCTCTTTCCTCCATTGGCAAGAAAAACTCGAGTTTTTAGGAAAATTTAGCAAAAAATGGAAGAAATTGTGCTTCCAGAGACTACGTTGCACTTCTGAGGATGACGTTGCGATTCTAGACACTGGGCTGCACTTCCAAACACTGCACCGCACTTGTGCCAAAGCAACCCAAAACCATCCAGAAATCACCCAAATTGAAAATTGAAGCTTGCAATTTGTTTTCTTGCTAATCTAGACTTCTCTACAAGTAAGTACATCACTTCACTTACCTTTTTCATTTAGCAATATGGATTCAAGCACAAGATTTATTCATCTAGGGTTTTTAGTGAAATTATCATGAAATGAGCTAGGGTTGATGATAGCTAGTTTAGTTTTCATATTCTAAACATGTAAATATTTGATCCTACACCTCTACATATGTTTAAAATACCTCTTGAACCACTGAACCAACTACAAATCATCAAATTGCTTCACCAAAAACTAAACCCTAGCTCATTCCTAAGAAATTTGGGTAGTTTTCCTAGAAACTCTATTTTCCATCTCTCACAAGCACTCCTTTCCTTCATTTCACCTCATTTGAGTTTCATGAGTGTTTCACAATCCATATCCATCTCCTAGAATTTCTCTTACCATTTTCTCCACTCCACCTATCCATCATTTCATTTTTTTAATCATTCCTCAAATTTTTTTCTCATTTTCTTGTTGCTAGGGTTTTTTTCATCATGGAAGGAGATTCTTCACCAGAGAGGAAAACGCACCATAAAGGAGGAAAAATTATCAGATATGAACCTACCAACTACCATGAAATCAATACATCACCCTTCATCAAGTAGTGTTTTGAAGATGTGAGTTGTCTAGAGATGTGTTTTGCAAAAGGGAGTGTGAAGTTGGTTTTCATGAACAATTGATAGATTGGATCACCACTCATTTGAAACGGGAAAGTGCTATCATTGCTAGAGTTGAGTTCATATTTTCAATGACTGTTATTTCAGTTACTACAGCCATACCGAATCATGGAGAATATTGGTTTAAAGGCATGAATTTAGATCTTGAGCATTACATGTCCTTCTTGAAAACACCATATAGGGAAACCCATACACATATCATACCTTTTAGGTACCTCTTGGAGAAGTATGCTCCATTGATGAAATTTGTCATGAAATTTTTCACATGTGAGGGAAGGTTTTCTAGATTGTATGCCTATCATATCCGACTTCTAATGCACTTTATAGCTCAAAAACCTCTTAACATGTGCAACTATCTGTGTAGAAACCTTGCCAAGATGTGCGAGAAAGTATAGATGAAAAACAAAGAAAACTATCCTAGTCTCTTTCATCATAGTTTTACCAATACTGTAGTTCTTCATCAACTTGCAGAGAAAAACATGACATGGGATTATTCTTCGAGACAGCTTTGAAAAGGCATGAGTCTAATGTTTCAGTTCATTATCCAAACATGCCAACACAACAAATGGAGGTTGGATCCTCAAGGAGATCAGTGGAGTTTCCTAAAGCACCTAGACCTAAGGTGACTAGGATGTACCAAAGAGGAAAAAGGTTTATGTTTACTTCTCATGGTGAGAAAGGGGACAAGCCTTCTACATCAGCCAAACAGGGATCACCAATACAGGATAACGATTTGATTGAGCATGAGTTTGAGTTGATAAAATTGGAAACAGAAAATGAGCCCTCAAGCATGCAGCAAACTATCAAAGAAAAAGACTCTCATATCAGAGAACTCATGGACAATATGGAAGGGGAAAGGTTTATCATCTCATTCCTAGAACAAGAAAATAGTCAGCTAAAGGCTAAACAAATTATCATGCAAAAAGAGCAAGCTAAACTGTTGCAGCAAGTAGGAAAAGGAAAATAATTATTGGAGACCAATGAACTTGAAGAAACTGAAAGAGGAGACAAGAAAAAGAGGCCAATAACCAGAGGACTCAAGAAGGCATTGAAAGAAAAGAATGTTATGAAACCAACTCACAAAAAGATAGAAAAGATAGTTGAATGCCTTCGAATTCAGCCTCTTCGAGGGGGAAACGTCCTTTACATTACACAAATGAACAATTCTTGGATGATACAAATGAAAATACCTCCTTTCTATATATAGGAGTCTAAGGGGTCGTAATATAATCAGAGTTGGCATAAAAATAATAATGTAAGGGCATAATAATAACAATAGTGGGCTTCTATGGGGCAAAATAGTAACAATATGGGGACTGTATGGGTACAACAATATAATAAGGGGGTTGTACTAATAACAATAAGGGGTTACACTAGTAGTATAACGGCCTAACAAAGAAAAAACACACCTTGTTAGATGAAGAACTAGATATGGAGGACATAATTGATTTAGAGACCAATGAGGATAGAGAGTATTGGTTAGATAAGATTAATAACCACTTGGAGAATCTTCTAGACAAGGCCAATGGAGATAACCAGCTACTAAGGCACACGGCACATCACTACCAGACCATAAATATGATTTGTAACATCAGGGTCAAACAGCTGAAAAACAAGCTCAAAGAAACCCTAAAGTACCAAAATGAGAAGGGTAACTTAGAGATGCTTGTTGAAGCATCCATGAGGGCATAATATACCTCATTTTACATCTCATGACCAATTTTGGAGGAAATATGAACATTTTGGTTTTTTGGCTTTTCTGGTGCCTAATTCAAAAATCTGGCCAGTCACAGAAGCGTAGCGTCTTGGCACTGTGATTTTTCCTCAGGAACTCAAATCAAAAATGGATTGTAGTTTTGGAAAGCCCGTGGAATCCTCTAAAAACTCATTTCATAATATTTTCCAGAGAGAGACCAAATTTTGAGAAAATTTTGAAAAAGTGGTCAAAAATCAGCATTCTGGCCCTCTTTTTGACAAGCGCTACGCTTTTGGAGTAACCTTGGGAGAATGAAGTTTTGAAGGCCTTCCCATGGGTAATTTTCAAAAATTCAAGTTGTTCTAGAAACTAGACTTGAAAATATAGCTGACTATTCTTTCATATATTAATTCGAACCTCAGGAAGGCACTCAAAAGTGGCCTCACACTCAGAACTGCGCTTCTGCAAATTTCTATGTTTGTCATTTAAATTTCATTGTGTAAATTTCCTAGTTTTCAGTTTTACTTCATCAAAGTCAAAACTCTTGATGTAATTGAATTTATTTCGAGGTTAAATGATGTAAGCATGAATAAACGGACATGATAGTTAGTTTTTTTGGTTTAATAAGCCTCATTAAGGAAGTAAAATCCAAATCAAAGGCTATAAGAAGTGTTTGTATTTGACCTTCTCACTGTCACCTGTTGGTTGAGAGATTCTTGGAATCAACTCCACCACCTAGGAATTTGACTCCTGAAGGCGGGGAAGTGATCCAATTGATTCTATATGTATCATTTCTCTTTCATAGATAAGGGTTGGACTTTGTGGAGCAGGCTTGTACACTTATGTTTTCTTCAGATAAACAGGAGCAGTTGCAGCTATATTTCAGGAACTCTAGTTCAGTGAGTCTATGGTGTTTGTTTCTTCTCTCTATCAGTTTTAATAGATAAATCATCACTCTTTACATGATTTATGTTCTTCATATGATTTTCTTTGCAATTATATAAACAAGAATCTTGAAATTAAGCTCTATTTATGTGAAATTCATAGTTGTGTTTCCCTTCTTCTAAAGCTAATGAATTCATGCATCTACATGCTCATTAGGCTCTCTTAAACTCACAAATCTACACTACATTGACAAAAACTCTAAGTACACCATAACGCATTGATATCTAGATCCTATTATACTTTTTTTTGCATACTTGAAGCCTAGACCTAATTACTTGTTTCTAAACCCTAGTCCAGCAAACTTAATACCATAAATTCACAAATACTCAAAACAAACTTGCATATCTAGTATAAAACCTTGTTCTTTATAGATTTTCTTTGACAAATCCTTTTGAGATATCCCTCTCTGGCTCAATAGGGCTAGCTACTGAGCTAAAAGTGGTTTGAGGTTACCTTTTTCAATTTCCTCCTTAGCCTAGGAAATTGTAGGGGATAACATTTTTGGCGTCGTTGCCAGGGAAACGACTGATAAATCATTCCTGGGAAATATTTTAGTGCTTTCAAAGAATTGGTTCTGTAGTTGATAGTTTCCAGTATCCAGAGATAGGTTGATTTTACAAATTTCATCAATCATAAGGCGAGAAAAAGAAAATCTGGCTCCGAAAATATATTCTAGGTCAAATCGTGACCCAAATCCACCTTTTATTGTTGAAGATTCTGAAAAACTGTTCAAAAAACATAAGTTACCTATCACTAAAAGTGCAATTCGAAAAAATTAAAAGAACAACTTCTCTACCTAAAAAATTATTTGCTTTTGAGCAACTTCCTTTTGATACTCAGTTAGAATTGTCTCTTTCAAGGTCAAAATCTGAGTCTTGTATTGTTGAAGTGATATATGAACCTCTTTAATTTGAATCTCATTCTCATTCTTCATAATCTCTATCTACTAGATTTGACCATGAGTTGTGGTTGAATTTTGACAAACTTCAAAGTCTTGCTGACCAGCTCCAAATCACTACTGAAAAGGCCTACATTCAGTATCAACTTGAATACTTAACTTTTGTCTCATCCTCTACCACACCTCCAAATACATCTACTACATCTCCAAGTACCTCAGTCACCTCATCCTCTCTTCCACCACCTTCATTAGTGTCATCATATTTACCTACACAACCCATTGTAGAACCTCCACCATCTCCAAAAATCATTGTAGGATTTACACCTCTCATGCTACCTGGTCAACTTGCTGCTTTAACTCAGAACTATGTTCAAAGACTTCCTTTATTTGATGGGAGCTCAAAAATCATAGCCTAGCATCATGTTAGTAAATTGATATATTTTATTTATCTAGAAGAAATTGATGAAGATGATGCTAAGATGAGAATAATAGCTCAAAGTTTCTCTAGAGATGTGAAGAAATGGTTTTGAAATTTGGCTGCTAATTCTGTCAATAATTCTCAGAGACTGATAGAATTGTTCTTAGCACATTGGAAAGAAAATTAAAATCCATTATATATTTTGGGTGAGTACAACTCTATGAAAAGAAATCAGAATGTGACAGTGCAAGAGTTCACAGCAAGATTCAATCTGGTATACAATTCTATTCCTGATGATATGAAACCTCCACATAGTCTAGCACTTCTCCATTATCCCGATTCTTTTGACCTAGACATGGCATATTAACTTAGAGAGAGAGACCCTGCAACTCTTGAAGAAATGCAATGAAATGTAGTAAGTGTCGAAGCTAATCTACTTATCAAGAAATCTAAATCAAAGCTTGAAAGGACTGAGAAGAAAGTTGTTTTTAACGAAGAACCTTCATCATCTTTAGATGTGAAGCTTGACACTATGATCAAAACCATGGAGAGAATGATGGATAGAATATCCATAACTGATCGACAAGAAGAGCCTTCAGTGAGGAATCTGAACTTTCGAGGCCAACAATAACAACAGTTCAAAAATAGACAGAAAGAACAACGAAATCAAGATCCTCAAGGACAAGTAAGAGCACCATTTCAGCAAAATTATACCGAGGGCTAGGAAGAAGATGAAGAGGATATTGTAGAAGAAAATCATTTCTTTGAAGAAGATGAGCTGCCTACCTTTTTGATAGAAGAAGATCAGTTTTATGAAGAATCTTTCATACCAAGTGATCAACATCTCGTACTTGCAAGAAATGATCTATGGGAAGCTCGAACTGAAGAATACCAAAGAGGATACAAGAATTATTTTAGTCATTTGAAAAAATAGTACAACTTAAGGAACGGAAATGTACCTATTACATTGAATCAAAATATGCAAAATCTATAGAAAGACACAGCAAGCAAAGACGCTACTCATGCAAATCAGAATAAAGAAAAAGAAATTGTCATACTAAGCTGGGATAAAACCAATGAGGCATCTACCAGCAATGTGAGGAAAGAAAAGGAGCATCAAAGTGAAATTCATAAGAAGGAATCTCAAGCTAAAGGGCAGATTGAAAAGAAGGACATCACTACAAAGGAGGTAGAAAAGAAATCTAATCTTTTTAGGTTAGAAAATGAATTTCTAAGTTGAAAGTTAGAAATTTCATTTTGATACCCTATTATCCATGAATTGCAAAAAATTGTTGATCTATTAGAAATTTCATTTTCTAACATAAAAATATTAGAAAAATTTCAACTTAGAAATTTAATTTTCTAACCTAAAAATATTATGGAGATCGAAAAATTGCTCCATATGTAGTATCCATGTTCTGGGATCTTTTCCATCAAACTTCCTCATATCGATCTTTGGAACATGGTGGTTCTTCGATCCAACATTAGAGTCTATGAAATCATCATTAACATTTATTTTGTTCTCATCATGAGTTTCCTTTACTACCCTTTCGCCATTAGTAAGCATTCCTTGTAGAAAATTTGTCAAATCTGTCTTCAAATTTGTCCGCAAATCTTCCATGCCTTTCTTTAAATCATCCATCTTAGCTTCCACACCATCCATCTTAACCTCCATGCAGTCCATCTTAGCCTCCAAGTCATTCATCTTAGCTTCTACACCTTTCTTTAAACCGTCCATCTTAGCTTCTACGTCTTTCTTTAAACCATCCTTCTTATTTTCTGTTACCTTTTGTGTGAGTGAAATTTGTTGCACTTGGTTTCGTAATATTGATATATCATGTTGCATTTCTTGCCCTTCCTCATGATTCATGCTAGATATTTCAGTTGCTTACTAGGTGTTTCCATTTTCTTTTTTCAAGGCATCAATTACCAATAATAATGCTTCACCATGCCCTTTCAAACTAATTTTTCAAACCAAGCTTATGCAAAAAAAATTTAAAAATACACACCTTTTTTCACTTTGTAGGAGCTCGATATTGAATCTGATGTACCTCTATAATTTTGGATCTCCCAGTTCTGAAATCATGACTTGCAATAGCCCTCTGTGTCCTCTTTCCAATGCCACATGTCTGATCGAAATTGGATTCTCCAAGGAAGAGTTATGCCAAATCTCCCACAGTGACCTGATTATAGACTAGTTCAGTAGAGCGAACTTGTACGAAATGCAACGTGTCACTGTTTCGACCTTAGTACTTGAAACTAATATACAGAAGACTAGAGGCCATCCTCTTTTTGAAACTTCTTACGAGATTTCAAACTAATGGTCAAAACAAAAGTTATGACGATTTTCCCCAGGTCACCTATTTGGAATGTAATTCGGGAGTCTGCAAAAACACCAACTTCCTCAGATCATATCTCCGCAAATATTGTGAGCAAAGCTCTGAACTTTGCACTCGAAGTTTCGAACTATTTCATCCCAAATGGGTTTTTTTTTAGCTTCCAAAATGCTGCAGAAAAAAGTTTTAGCGAAAATTCCACGATGACATGTTTGAAGCAGCAAAACCCTAGAATCCAAAGCTCTGATACCAAATGTTATGAAACCAACTCACAAAAAGATAGAAAATATAGATCAACACCTTAGAAATAAACCTCTTTGAGGGGGAAACCTCCTTTAAATTACACAAATGTACAATTCTTGGATTATTCAAATGACAAAACCTCCTTTCTATATATAGGAGTCTACGGGGTCACAAAATAACCAAATTGACCTAACAATAATAATATAAAGGCACAACAATAACAATAGAGGGATTCTATGGGGCACAATAATAACAATATGGGGACAATAGGGGCATAATAATAACAATAAGGGATACAACGACAATAGTAATGGGGGGATCACTAATATTATAGGGACCTAACAATTTCAGAATTCCCACATTGTAAACATTAGTACAGCTAACAAGCCTAAGATGGTCAAACTGTCAAAATCCTTATCTCCTGAAATGAAAAGTAAGTACATAGCTTTAATGACAGAATTTTCTGATGTATTTTCTTGGGACTATTTAGATCTGAAGGTTTATGACAAGAATATCATTCAACACACCATTCCGGTCAAGCTGATCAGAAGCCATTTCGCCAGAAATTGAGAAGGATTAATCCTGAGAATTGAAAAAGAGGTAAATAGGCTTTATAAGTCTGGTATCATAGTCCCTATTTAATTTTCTGAGTGGATGTCTAATCTAGTGCCAGTAAGAAAGAAGATCGGGGAGATTCGTCTTTGCATTGATTTCATAAATTTAAACAAAGCGTCTCTGAAAGATAATTATCCCCTATCAAAGATGGATCATATAATTCAGAGGGTAGTTGGGTATTCTAGGATGTCATTGCTAAATGGATATTCTTGGTACAATTAGATTTTGGTGCATAAAGATGATCCACTGAAAACAACCTTCACAACACCATGGGGTACATTCATGTACGCCAAGATGCCATTTGGATTAAAGAATGCAAGGGCGACTTTTCAGTGAGCTATGGACATAGGTTTTTCCAATGAAAAAGATGTATTTCTCGTTATATATTTAGATGATCTCACAGTATTTTCCAAGTCTGTTGAATATCATTTACAACATTTGAGAATTGGTTTTCAGAAATGCAGAAAATTTGGTATCTCACTCAACCCAAAGAAGAGTCTATTTTCCATGGAAGAAGGTAAGTTGGTGGGCCACATCATTTCTAAGGATGACATTCACATTGATCCTGCAAGAGTGCAAGCCATTCAGCAATTATATTTCCCAAGGAACAAGAAAGAAATTCAATCTTTTAATGGGAAAATCATTTTTTTAAGAAGATTCATCCCCAATCTAGTTGAACATTTGAAAGAGATGACAGATATGCTGAAGAAGGACAGCGAGGTAAAGTGGTCTTTAGAGGCTAATAAATTGTTCCATGCAGTAAAATTTTCATTATCCACTGCTCCTATTTTGATTAGTCCAGATTATACTTCAGATTTCATTATTTTTTCATTTTCCTCTTAGCATACATTAGCAACAGTCCTAATGCAAAAGTGAGATCAAAAAAATGAGCAGCCAATAACATTCTTCAATCGCACTAGAAGAGATGTAGCATTAAGATACAACATCATTGAGAAGCAGGCCTTGGCATTTGTGAAAGCTCTCAAATATTTTTGAGTTTATATTTTGCATTCTCACACTATTGCTATGTTCCCATAGCAGTGGTGAAAGAGATTCTTGTGCAAACAGATCCCGAAGGCAGAAGGGGAAAATGGATTGCAACCATGCAGGAGTATGATTTGGAGATAAAGCCCACAAATATCATCAAGGGACAAGTTTTGGATAAACTTATGGTTGAATATAATCTACATGCACTACACATCAATTTGATTGCAGCAATTTCTGAAAAGAGGAAGAAGAAGACCCATACATGTTCATTTCATCTCCATGGTATTCCGAAATTATTTATGTTTTGCAACATTTAAATCCTCCATCGGAATTTCCCAAAGGTAAATCTAGATCCTTAAAGTTGAAAGCTTCAAAGTATTGTATTCTTGACGGTGTTTTATACTAGAAAGATCTTGGTGGTGTGTTGCTGAATTGTTTGGTATAAAATGAAGCAAAGGATGTGATGAAATATTTTCACAAAGGAGATTGTGGTGGCCATCACTTCTGGAAGACTACAACAAATAAGATCTTAAGGGCTAGTTTCTATTGGCCTACTCTTTTTTCGAATGTATATAAAATAGTGATGAGTTGTCATGAATGTCATATTTTCCAAGGAAAAAGAAAAAAATTTCGATTACCCTTGCAGCCCATTATAATTTCAGCTCCTTTTCAACAGTGGGTTCTTGACTTCATTGGTGAGATCCATCCTTCATCATCAGTAAAACACAAATGGATCTTGACAGCCAAATACTAATTTACAAAATGGATTGAGTAATCCCAACCAGCCAAGCCACTGATTCTATTATCATTCAATTTATGGAATTTAATTTATTGTCTAGATTTGGCTGCCCGCAAAAAAATAATCACTGGTAATGTTGCTTCCTTCAAGTCAAAAATAATGGTGAAGTTTTGTGCTAAGTACCATATTGTATTAGGACATTCCACTACTTATCATCCACAAGGGAATGGTATGGCTAATTCCTCCAACAAACCTTTGATCAACATTATCAAGAAAGTTTTAGAAGTGAACAAGAAGAACTGGCACAAAAAGCTCATTAATGCTTTATGGGCAGATAGAGTCAGTACTAAGAAATCAATAGGTATGTCTCCTTTTCAGTTGGTGTACGAGATTGACACAATTTTTCCTTCATCTCTTGTTGTCCTGGTCATGAAAATTATGCACGAATTGGACAACGAAGACAATGATATGCAAAGAATGATAAATCAGATGATCCATCTACAACAAACTAGAGAAGAAGTTGTTCAAAACGCCTCTAAACTTCAGGAAAATATCAAAAAGATCTATGATCACAAGACCAAGGAAGACAATTTCAATTTGGGAGATTTGGTTCTCCATTGGGATGCTAGAAATGAAGAAAAAGGCAGACATGGAAAATTTGAGAATTTGTGGAAGCGACCCTACAAAATATCAGCTTTTAGAGGGAAGAATTATTTCCTAATGGAGGAAATGAATGGAGAAAATTACTCAGGAGGAGCGATCAATGGTAAGCTTCTCAAGCACTACCATGTTTGAAACAAGTTTTGCAAATGTTCATCACCATTGTACATACCGGTGTTTTTTTTTATGTTCCAGCATCTAAGTGGCTGTCATAGGAGTTTGAAGCCCGAGGAGAAGGCCATAAGGCTTCTTTGATCAGCTGTTGTGTTTATTTTACTTTTACAAGTCTTGTCATGTCAAACAATCAGTCAATTTTCAGTTCAGTTTAGCTTTTTTCATTTTGACTCCATTTCCCAATGAGTAAGGCTACTTGGTCTACAGTGTTCTTGACACCTCCAAGGAGCTGCCATCCTGTTGTACCTCTGAGATAGTAGTAGGTCATCTACCAATGCTAGAGCATCTAAAATAACTGTTTTGGGGTTTTTGGTTTTTTTTTGGAAGACTAATGAATGAAGACAAATATAGAATTGAAGTAATAAATCCTTTGGGTTATATTAATATCTCAGCGGAGAGATGCTATAAAGCTTTACATAGTGATATAGATCAAAATAGTGGTGAGAAGAAGACATAAAATAATATGATTATCACAGTTTCCAGACTGTAAAACAGAACAATCATAAGTAGGAAAACCTTCTAAACTACGTTCCAAAGGTTCAAGGCAGTATACTTAAGCTTACACAAGATGCTAAGGATTTATTGATTAGAGGGGATTAGCTATACAAACAGTTCATTAATCCATTCTCTTAATAGATGATCACTTCAGGAGCTTATAGGAATAAATTGAGACACAATTCTTCCTACCTAGATATCTCTATAAGTCATAAGCATATGAAGAAAAACATAATGATTGATAACTGGAAAAACTTACAGGATAACACAAACTGTGTAAAACCAAATTCACAATCCTCTGTTTTGTATTAAGGTTCCAGAAAGACTGAGTACATCAAGTGTCTAGAAAAGCTTCCTTCAAAGGTGGCTTCCAGGTTCAAAGTAGAATTAACAGTCAAGACTTAACAAACAATGAACAATGAATCTTGAACTTCGAACCCATAACACCTTGAGAAGAGAGTTATTTATACAATAATGAAACTAAAAAAATCCTAAAACTGAATGAGATTTATTCTAGGAAAAGAAAAGATCTTCATGCAAGAAGATAGGGGCAACTATTGAACTGCTTTTTCCTGTCCCTTTTATTCAGGTTGTGTTGGCTTTGTTGTCTGATATTTTTCCCTTTAAGATGCTTTATTATTTGTATCCTTCATGCTGGTTGATTCCTTCATTTAATATTTCATCTGATATTCTTTAAACTCTGTAAATCTCCTTTAACCATGTTGAGTAACCTTTACTGTTTCTTTTTACCTTTACAGTGCATTTGAGGTTTTTACTGTGTTTTTCAACAGTAAATCACTTTAGATTTTATGTTACAGGTAAAGTAAATTGACATGATATTCATATTTGTCTTCCAACTGTATGCAGGCTTTTTCTCTGTAAGCCTGGAATAGACGCTTTACCTGCAAAACACAAAAATTGTTAAGAAAAACATAGGTGGCAGAAGGTCTTCAATGGCTTCACTAAGCTTGAAAGGACATTGGAAGCATTCTAGAGCGTATCGGAAGGAAAAATGATGGCTTTATTGGTCACAGAGACTTATGGAGGCTTCGTTGTGTAAAACAGGAAAAAACAGAGCAAAATGGTCAATTTGGCGTTTAAACGGGAAAAACAGTTTTCTTTTTAAATTATGTCGCAAAGTGAATAGGGACTATTTTGTCGTTATGCAGGAGGTGGTTTTGGTTTTCATCGCACCACTTATGAAGCGCGGGCAGTTTTGGGAGGGGTCACCTGATATAATATGAGCCTAACACGTAGCAAGGGAGAATGGTGGAAAACCGCTTTTCGGGTGGGTAATGCCCGTACAAAGAGTCAACCCGAAATTTGCCGACGGCCATTGGATTTGGATGCCTTAGATCGGACGGTGATGGAGTGAAAGAGTAGTATGGAGGGAACCATCGATCAATTATGGCAGCAATGGTTTATTATTGGTTAAAACTGAGATTTAGTGGTTAAATGAAAGTTAAGGTTAATTCTTCGTTAAAATCACAAAAATGATTAACAAAGAAAAACTTTGCAAAACACATATGGAAAACTTGAAATAATATAAATGTGGGCATATAATGATATCAGGTCCAGGCTAATCGCATATCGCAATTGGAGTTTAGCAGAGGAAGGCCCATCGTAAAGGAATGCGACAGGGGCCGAACGCGACATAGGAATAAATTATATATGATATGTGATCGAGTCTGGGTTCCCATCGCAATCGAAGATCGCAATGGCGGAGGGTTATTACTTTATTTGGAACTTGCGATGGGGGTGGATGCGATATGAATATGGATTATAATATATATTGCCTCGGGTCTGGGTCCATCGTTGATCGCATATCGCAATCAGAGGAGAGTGGATGCACATTGAAAGTGTATGATCTGCCAATATTGTGATATGTTAATAGAAATACATAATTTTATAATAAAACTAAGGTTTTCGGGATATTTTAATAAAGGAGTTAATAATATACGAGAAAAGGACCTTTTTAGGGGTTTAATACTATAGTTAGTGTTAATATGAAAATATGAGTGGAAAAGGGGAAATACATGCGAAAAGGGGAAAATACTAAGTATTATGCTTTTTATGAGTCTATTTGCTTTTCATATATATGCATCAATACTTAAGGTAAACACCTTTTTGTGGGTTTTTCGGGTAAAAGGGGATTTTACATGGGATTTTCACTTTTCCTAAGCAAAAAGGGTTTTGACCTTAGGAAAAGGGGTTTTTTATGAAAAAATTAATGAATATGAATTATATGAAGGTGGGAAGGGGAAATTAGTAAATATGAGGGTGAATGGGGATGAATTGGAAGTTAATTAATTGATATTATTGACCTTTATTTTCTTTGTCCAATTGCATCATGGACATAGAAACATATGGTAAAACATGATAAATGTACATTTTTCCAATGAATTATCAAACTTCTGCAACCTTTGCTCTACTTACCCTTTGCTTATCCTATCATTTTTCTTCACTTAATGGGTACATTTAAGCTAGGAAACCCTTTTGCTTTCTTTTATTTTACAAAAGCAAACTATCTAAATCTACACTTATAACCTCCAAGGGCTCATATTAAACAGATGAGCACCTTATTATTCTCTACCTAACTACTGATCTACCAAGATTAAACAGTTTGGCTAGATCTTTATTCTCTAACTATAACATCAAATTTAAAGCATGAAGTAGTCAAGATTAAACTATTTCACTGTCATGGTTTGTGGCATTTAAGACAAGCTGCAAACAACCATTATTTTGCAAAAACATAGTAGTGGCATTTAGACTTGCTCACTTTCAGAGTTTATTTGTTTTCTTTCCTTTCTAACCTAACATTTCTTTTTGTCTTGATTTTTTAGGACGTCTAACTTAAAATTTTCTTTGATATGGACATCATCATCAAGATATATTTTTTTAAAAACATTTTATTCACTATTGTTATGTCCATATCCTAACTTAACATTTTTTCAAATATTCTATCTTATCAAAACCAAAAAATGCTACAACACATCCCCAACTGGATCCAATGTTAGTGTCAGTCTTATCTACCTTCCACCAGTGATCAAATATGCTTTTACCAAGTTTGTCAGGAGTCTCAAGGTCAAATTGTATCATGTCACTAGGTTTACAGAGTAAAATTTGGTCACTGGCTAGTTGGTCTAGGAATTTTTTATTCTGTTCGGAAAGTCACACATGTTGGTCACCTACCTCATTTAGATGAAGGTGTCATAGTAAAAAGAAGGTTTTCATTACATCAGTCATCATCATTATTCCATTCAGTTTCAGGTCTTCATTAAGTCACTAGGGTTTCAAGGTCCATCATTATCATGTGTAAATCCAGTATTAAATAAATCATGACAAGCAACTCTTTAACATTAATTTGATGAATTTTCACTAGTTCTTCATGATTTTAGTTTCAAAGGTTCCAGGAGAAGAAGTTTCATTGTTCAAAAAGTAAAAATGTAGCTCAGGTTTTAGCTCTCCAAGGTGACTCAGTCTTAAAGGTGAAAAGTCAGTTTTTTTAAAGGCTTGTGGGGCCCATTTCTTTTCAAAAGGGAAACTAACTTGCTTATATAAACCCAGAAAGACCAAAACTCACTTCCTCTGCCTGTTATTCCCCTTTGTGCATCGAGATATTTCCTCCATTGGCAAGAAAAGCTCGTTTTTTAAGGAAAATTTAGCAAAAAATTGAAGGCGTTGCACTTCTAGAGACTACGCTGCACTTCTGAGGCCGACGCTACACTACCAAACACTACGCTGTGTTTGTGCCAGTGTAGCCTGCAATTGTCCAGAAATCACCCACATTGAAAATTGAAGTTTGCAATTTTTTTTCTTGCTAATCTAGACTTCTCTACAAGTAAGTACATCGGTTCACTTACCTTTCTCATTTAGCAAGATGGATTTAATCACAAGATTTCTTCATCTAGGGTTTTTAGTGAAATTATCATGAAATGAGCTAGGGTTGATGATAGCTAGTCTAGTTTTCATATGCCAAAAATGTAAATCTTTCATCCTACACCTATACACATGTTTAAAATACATTTTAAACCACTTAACCAACTACAAATCATCAAATTGCTTCACCAAAAACTAAACCCTAGCTCATTCCTAAGCAATTTGGACAATTTTCCTAGAAACTTTGTTTTCCATCTCTCACAAACACTCCTTTCCTTCATTTCACCTCATTTGAGTTTCATGAGTTGCTCACAGTCCATATCCATCTCCTATAATTTCTCCTACCATTTTTTCCACTCCACCTATCCATCATTTCATTTTTTCACTCATCCCTCACTGTTCTTCTCATTTTCCTACTACTAGGGTTTATGTCATCATGGAAGGAGATTCTTCACCAAAGAGGGAAAAACACCATAGAAGAAAAATTTTCAGATATGAACCTACCAACTGCCATGAAACCAATACATCACCCTTCATCAAGCAATGTTTTGAAGATGTGAGTTGTCTAGAGTTTTGCAAAAGGGTGTGTGAAGTTGGTTTTCATGAACAATTGACAGATTGGATCGCTACTCATTTGAAAGGGGAAAGTGCTATCATTGTTGGAGTTGAGTTCATATTTTCAATGACTGCTATTTCACTTGATACAGGGATACCGGATCATGGAAAATATTGGTTTAAAGGCATGAATTTAGATCTTAAGCATTACAGGTCCTTCTTGAAAACACCATACAAGGAAACCCATACACATATCATACCTTTTAGGTACCTGTTGGAGAAGTATGCTCCATTGATGAAAGTTGTCATGAAATTTTTCACATGTGAGGGAAGGTTTTCTAGATTGTATGCCTATCATATCCGGCTTCTAATTCACCTTACAGCTTAGAAACCTCTTAACATGTGCAACTATCTGTGTAGAAGCCTTCCCAAGATGTGCGAGAAAGTAGAAATGAACAACAAAGAAAACTATCCTAGTCTCTTTCATCATAGTTTTATCAATACTGTAGTTCTTCATCAACATGCAGAGAAAAACATGACATGGGATTCTTTCTTGGAGACAACTTTGAAATGGAATGAGTCTAATGTTTCAGTTCAGTATCCAAACATGCCAACACAGCAAATGGAGGTTGGATCCTCAAGCAGATCACTGGAGTTTCCTAAAGCACCTAGACTTGAGGTGACTAGGATGTACCAAAGAGGGAAAATGCTTTTGTTCACTTCTCATGGTGAGAAAGGGGCCAAGCCTTCTACATCAGCAAAACAGGGGTCACCAATACCAGATAAAGATTTGATTGAGCATAAGTTTGAGTTGATAGACTTGGAAACAAAAAATGAGCCCTCAAACATGCAACACACTATCAAAGAAAAAGACTCTCATATCAAATAACTCATGGACAACATGGCAAGGGCAAGGATTATCATCTCATTCCTAGAACAAGAAAACAGACAGCTAAAGGCTAAACAACTTATTGTGGAAAAAGAGCAAGCTAAACTGTTGTAGCAAGCAGGAAAAGGTAGATAAGTACTGGAGACCAATGAACCTGAAGAAACTTAAAGACAAGGCAATAAAAAGAGGCCAAGAACCAAAGGACTCAAGAAGGCATTGAAAGAAGAGAAAAAACACATCTTGCTAGATGAAGAACTAGATATGGAGGACAAAATTGCATTAGAGATCAATGAGGACATAGATTATTGGTTAGAAAATATCAATAACCACTTGGAGAAGCTTATGGGAAAGGCCAGTAGAGATAACCAGCTACTAAGGCACATGGAACATCACTACCAGACCATAAATATGATTTGTAACATCAGGGTCAAGCAGCTGAAAAACAAGCTCAAAGAAACACATCCCCAACTGGATCCAATGTTAGTGTCAGTCTTATCTACCTTCCACCAGTGATCAAATATGCTTTTACCAAGTTTGTCAAGAGTCTCAAGGTCAAATTGTATCATGTCACTAGGTTTACAGAGTAAAATTTGGTCACTGGCTAGTTGGTCTAGGAATTTTTTATTCTGTTCAGAAAGTCACACATGTTGGTCACCTACCTCATTTAGATGAAGGTGTCATAGTAAAAAGAAGGTTTTCATTACATCAGTCATCATCATCATTCCATTCAGTTTCAGGTCTTCATTAAGTCATTAGGGTTTCAAGGTCCATCATTATCATGTGTAAATCCAGTATTAAATAAATCATGACAAGCAACTCTTTAACATTAATTTGATGAATTTTCACTAGTTCTTCATGATTTTAGTTTCAAAGGTTCCAAGAGAAGAAGTTTCATTGTTCAAAAAGTAAAAATGTAGCTCAGGTTTTAGCTCTCCAAGGTGACTCAGTCTTAAAGGTGAAAAGTCAGTTTTTTTAAAGGCTTGTGGGGCCCATTTCTTTTCAAAAGGAAAACTAACTTGCTTATATAAACCCAAAAAGACCAAAACTCACTTCCTCTGCCTGTTATTCCCCTTTGTGCATCGAGATATTTCCTCCATTGGCAAGAAAAGCTCGTTTTTTAAGGAAAATTTAGCAAAAACTTGAAGGCTTTGCACTTCTAGAGACTACGCTGCACTTCTGAGGCCGACGCTGCACTACCAAACACTACGCTGTGTTTGTGCTAGTGTAGCCTGCAATTGTCCAGAAATCACCCACATTGAAAATTGAAGTTTGCAATTTGTTTTCTTGCTAATCTAGACTTCTCTACAAGTAAGTACATCGCTTCACTTACCTTTCTCATTTAGCAAGATGGATTTAATCACAAGATTTCTTCATCTAGGGTTTTTAGTGAAATTATCATGAAATGAGCTAGGGTTGATGATAGCTAGTCTAGTTTTCATATGCCAAAAATGTAAATCTTTCATCCTACACCTATACACATGTTTAAAATACATTTTGAACCACTTAACCAACTACAAATCATCAAATTGCTTCACCAAAAACTAAACCCTAGCTCATTCCTAAGCAATTTGGACAGTTCTCCTAGAAACTTTGTTTTCCATCTCTCACAAACACTCCTTTCCTTCATTTCACCTCATTTGAGTTTCATGAGTTGCTCACAGTCCATATCCATCTCCTATAATTTCTCCTACCATTTTTTCCACTCCACATCCATCATTTCATTTTTTCACTCATCCCTCACTGTTCTTCTCATTTTCCTACTACTAGGGTTTATGTCATCATGGAAGGAGATTCTTCACAAGAGCAAGCAGGCTAATCTGTTGTAGCAAGCAGGCAAAGGTAGATAAGTATTGGAGACCAATGAACCTGAAGAAACTTAAAGACAATGCAATAAAAAGAGGCCAAGAACCAAAGGACTCAAGAAGGCATTGAAAGAAGAGAAAAAACACATCTTGCTAGATGAAGAACTAGATATGGAGGACAAAATTGCATTAGAGATCAATGAGGACATAGATTATTGGTTAGAAAATATCAATAACCACTTGGAGAAGCTTATGGGAAAGGCCAGTAGAGATAACCAACTACTAAGGCACATGGAACATCACTACCAGACCATAAATATGATTTGTAACATCAGGGTCAAGCAGCTGAAAAACAAGACCAAAATGAGAAGGGTAACTTAGATATGCTTGCTGAAGCATCCATGAGGGCTTAATATACCTCATTTTATATCTCATGACCAATTTTGGAGGAAATCTGAACATTTTTGGTTTTTTGGCGTTTTTGGCGCCTAATTCAGAGATTTGGCCAGTCATAGAAGCGCAATGCCTTGGCACTGCGCTTTTTCCTTGGGAAATCAAATCACAAATGGTTTGAAGTTTTGAAAAGCCCGTGGAATCCTCTAAAAACCCATTTCATCATATTTTCCAGAGAGAGACCAAATTTTGAGAAAAAGAGGAAAAAGTGGTCAAAAATCAACATTTTGGCCCTCTTTTTGACAGGTGTTGCACTTCTGGAGTAACCTTGGGAGAATGGATTTTTGAAGGCCTTCCCATGTGTCATTTTCAAAAACTCAAGGTGTTATGGAAACTAGACTTGACAAGCTAGTTGACCGTTCTTTTAGAGCTTCATTTGGACCTCAAGAAGGAACTCAAAATTGGCCTCAAAGTCAGTGCTATGCTTCTGCAAATTTCTGTGTTTTTCATTTAAATTTCACTGTGTAAATTTCCTAGTTTTCAGTTTGACTTGGTCAAAGTCAAAAATCTTGATGTAATTGAAGTTAGTTCGAGGTTAAATGATGTAAGCATGAATAAATGGACATGACAGGTATTTTTTGTGGTTTAATAGGCCTCGTTAAGGAAGTAAAATCCAAATCAAAGTCTACAAGAAGCGTTTGTATTTAACCTTCTCACTCTCACCTGTTGGTTGAGAGAATCTTGGAATCAGTTCCACCACCTAGAAATTCAATTCGTGAAGGTCGGGAAGTGGTCCAATTGATTCTATATGTATAATTTCTCTTTCAGAGAGAAGGTTTGGACTTTGTGGAGCAGGCTTGTACACTTATGTATTCTTCTCTCTATCAGTTTTAATGGATAAATCATCATTCTTTACATGCTTTATCTTCTTCCTATGAGTTTATTTGTAGTTATATAAACATGAATCTTGAAATTAAGATTTTTTTATGTGAAATTTGTAGTTTTGTTTCCTTTCTTCTAAAGCTATTGAATTCATGCATCTACATGCTCATTAGG
Organism: Pinus taeda; assembly: GCA_000404065.3. Taxonomy (NCBI): domain Eukaryota; kingdom Viridiplantae; phylum Streptophyta; class Pinopsida; order Pinales; family Pinaceae; genus Pinus; species Pinus taeda. Next base: position 92,180 of record APFE031409712.1, on the reverse strand, counting down.
CTCTATTAAACTCGCAAATTTACACTACATTGACAAACACTCTAAGTACACCATAACACACCGATATCTAGCTCCTATTATACTTGTTTATGCATACATGAAGCCTAGACCTAATTACTTGTTTCTAAACACTAGTCCATCAAACTTAAAACCCTAAATTCACAAATACTCAAAACAAACTTGCATATCTAGTCTAAAACCTTTTTATTTATAGCTTTTCATTGACAAATCATTTTGAGAGATCCCTCTCTGGCTCAATAGGGCTAGCTACTGAGCTGAAAGTGGTTCGAGGTTACCTTTTTCGATTTCCTCATGAGCCTAGGAAATTGTAGGGGATAACACTATGACCTCATGCATGACAAGAACCATTACTCCATTGTATACATTGTCACATGCAACTATCAACGTTCATAAGCAATTCCTAATCAACTACACATACGCATATCCGCATGCAGTCAAGCATAAGCGATCAATTCTTGCAATCAACCTACAAGATTGATACATGTAATCAAATAACCAAGAATGCAACCCAACATACAAGAATGTAATCAAGCTACATATAATCATATAACCAGTCATATACTCTTGATGATGTATTCCATAAAATCGACATTAAGTTCCTCATGATAATCTTGCTACAACCATGATGAATATGATGTAGTGCAACAAGCACATGGAACACAATTGTAAGAGACACACATGCAACTGACATACATGCATGACCAACACATTCACCCATATCTATAGTATTAGATATGACCCAAAAGAGTGGAACCCGCTCTGATACCTATTTGTAACACCCCCTCCTCCCAGGTCCATCCAAGCAATCAACCAACCTGGAAAACATGTGAGGAGAGAGGTTACTAAAGGGATTCAATCTCCTTGGTGACCTTAAGGAAATGGAATTGACATAACTCATCAAATAAACCCATCCACATCAACCACAACTCCCTCAAGAGACATGCCAATCACTCAGACAACCTGTCCTTGAGTCCCACTAATGATTTAAGCCTTTTAACCCAAATTATCTCTCTTGTTATAGGCAAGAAAATGACCAACAACTCAAAGTTAGTCTCATAAGTCTTTGTGCTAGCGACTGTGGAATTTTCTCAACAGGCATGTGCCAACGACCTCGTGATTTGAGCCACGTTTCTATCACAGAATCCCGGCCTCTGCCCAAGACTTACCACAACCTTTAGAATCCATAAAAGACATGATAACAATGATGATAACTCAAACATCAACCTCGAGAGTGGGCCTGAGCATCCCCAATTGGGACTAACATTATGTTCAACACTTGGAATCAATGCAAGCTATATGTCTAAGATACAAGATGGAGAATAAATGACTGAAATATTTTATGAAACATAACCAGAAGGATCACATCCTTCTCAATTGAACTAGTACATCATCAATTCATTTAACAATTACAAGTAAATACATAAAATAATGATGACATGAACCAGTCATTTAACCATGCTTATAACTAGCATAAAACCATATAAATATCATAGATATGATAGCCATTAAATCCACATATAAACAAGTGCAAAAGTAAGAGAGCTTAGCTTTTATTATTCATAGAGAAATCTGACCAGGTTCACGACTTCCACGTAGCACTTGACCATAGACATGGCTGACCAAATCTCTCTTTCGGCCAATCACCCTCGTGCCATATTCCAAGCATGAATGTGGGATCTCATAGAATAACCAATCCAAAAACAACCAAGGGAGTCTAGAGGTTAAACCACCTCCACCCTCAGCAAATCATGATCACACCAAAACCGGTGCTTCGATCATAAACAAACCGAACTTGGAATGCCATCCGGAATCCATCACTATCCTTAAGGAATATTTCGTCTTCTTGTCTCTCAAGCTTTACCACAATCCAAACCAAATCATTAGGACCTAAACCGAGACCAGTCTCTCAAGATTTACTACAATCCAAACCCAGATCACTAGGCCCTAAACCAAGACTTGTCCCTTAGGCTTACCGTGTATTCTACCAAAACTAGTAAAGGGATTCCTAGGCCTTTGGGAATGGAACTTAAGACCACCTCTACCATGGATTCCGAAATCCATCTAGTAAACCAAAGCTCAAAACCGAGATAAACATCCCAACATACCATGGAATCCGAAAAAAGGCAAGGCTAGGCTGAAACCATTGTCATAACCCAACAAATCCATGCCACCAACATCAAGAGAACCATACACAAACATGAAAAGCCATGCATGTCCAAACCAACTAGGAAATCACACATGCAAAAGGTTACCTGCAAGTATTCTCATAGAAGCTACTTGATCCTGCCTTCCTTTCCTTGATCCTTGCTTTCTTTTTCCTTTCCCTTGCTTTCTTTTCCTTCCTCGATCCAAAGTTAGAGTGCTCTAAGAAACTCTAAGTGACCAAGAGAGAGAGAGAGAGAGAGAGAGAGCTCCAAACTTGAACTGACAAAAGGTTAGAAAAAACTTGGCAACTGATCCTCATAAGCATGTTTATGAATGAGGCCTCTGCTTTCTTCATTTTCCATTATTTTCCTTCAATTTCCTCCTCACATGAAACCTGTGACCTTTCACCTTACTTTTCTCCTAATTTCCTTTATTTTCATAAATAAATGTGTCAAAATGCCTTTTTTCCTTTTAATCCTTTTCCTCAGCCTTTGCCAATTTTCCTTAGCCAAAACACACATCCAATGATGCCCACTAGGACATCTTTTCCCAACATTCAACTTGGAATAAGTGTCCCTTAACTGTGGTCTTATTTTTCCTTTATTAACTTTTATTACATGAAGTTTTCATGAAGGTTGTTACACATAATTTAACATACATGTAACAAACTAGAAGCATAATAAAATATACATTAAATTCAAATACATCAGTTAAAGACAATTTAAAAATTAAAGATAATTTCAAGACACAAACACATATAGTTGAAAGAGGATTTAAAAATGCACCTGTAGCAAGTGAAGATGGTCCACTGTCTATAACATGATTGTCAATAGATACATAAATAACATCTATGATACTGATGGGTGTCAGAGCAAGGATCTACAAGTGGAACATGCACTCTGGTTGGGCTATGTGATCTATCATGAGACCAGCCATGTATACCAGAGTTCGCTACACTCGACAACGTGTTGGGGGGCGTATAGGAAGTGCCTTTGCATATTACATATAATACATATAAACTAATGCAAAAATAATATTGACTAAAATATTACATATAATACATAAATATTACATATGATACATATAAACTAATCCAAGAAAAAAATATTGACTTAGAATGAAAGTTGACAAGAAAACCATTTCTAAACTCAAGTAGAATAATGGAGCCTGATGTCCTAAACTTTAAAGTGCATTTTTTGATAATTTATCAACCAAAGTATTGATTTCCATGTAACACAATTGAAAGAAGTGATCAAATCTACCTTCACACTTTTTCCAATTTCTAAATAATGCATTTTATTCATAGAGCATAAATATGTAAATTTATAGGTAAAAATTTGAAATAAATCTATTTGCAAAACTAATAAAATTTCATGCCAACCAAATACTCCAATAGACTTTAAGTTCTTATAATGATTGACTTTGAAACATGATGTGTACTAGGTGTAAGTACATGAAGGCAATGTTTGTAGCATAACACACTATATAGTGAAACAATATGGTACAAATTAGAAAAGAGTCAAAATGCTTTTATTCACTTTAAATGCACTTTCATCGTGAATTTAATGTATCTACCAATGATGCATTGTTGAAACTTGAACTTATATATAGCTGTATAATTATATAGTTAAATGGTATATATATGTGTGTGTGTGTGTGTGTTATGTTGAATAGTTATAGAACTATGTTGTGTTATATGTTATATGTAATTCGCACGGAAAAATATATCATATTAATTATAATATATAGTTATTATATATATATATATATATATATATAATATATATATATATTATGTTATGTTTCCTTGGATCCAGGTGCCCATTGGTCTATAACCACTTTCCCCAAAGAGAACTGGTGGTGCCCTCCACTTCGCGGCTTTCATCCTCATCGCATTATAGGTGGTTGCAATGGCTCTTAAATTCGTCTTCCCTCGATACCTAGCTTCACATGCCCAAACCATCACCTCACTCATCCGTTCTCAACGTCTAATTTCACTCTCTATAGACCCTCCACATTACATTCCCCTTGTCGCCTTGCTCAAAGTTTGGTTCATCAGGGTTGCTAGCTCCTCCCTTGTGACCTATGCTTCCTTTGATCCTTCCTCCCCACCCACAACATCCCTTTGCTCCACCATTAGGCAAGAAAAAGGTAGGTGGTGCTATGCGAGGTGGGCAAGGGGAAGAGGACACTGCAGGACCACCTTTGATGAAGATACTATTGTTGCATTGTTTGACCATGACACCCCTCCCCATATTAGATGCCAAGTGCTTGAGGATGAAGAGGTTCAAACTCTTCATCGTCGACCAATGCTTTGGGCTCTTTGTAATCTTCTAGCATGTCAACTCAAGGAGCAAGAGAAAGCAATGTTGAGAGCCATCGGCTGGATTGCAAAGCTCTTAGCTTACCACTCTCATGGCTCCTCCTCCCTCAAAAGATTGGCTGGCGACTTGGACATTGACTTCCCTCCTAATATCCCATCCCCTTCCTCTCCTTCTCCCTCACCTTCTAATTCTCCCCCCTTGCATTCATCCTCCCCCCAATTCTCATGGCCCCTTCTTATCACCCTCCTGTTTGCAAAGGCGTCAACCCAAGTCTACCTATACTCTCTATGCATGCCCCAGTCCCCTCATCATCTCCTTCATATCCCAATCCCAACAGTTTCTACATCTTTGAGGATGTCCTAGGTGAATTGGGCTCATGTTAACCTCTTCCAAAGGTTGACTCTTCCATAGGCTCATGTTAACCTCTTAGGTTTCATGGATTACACCAAGTTGGTGTATCATGACTTATGAGCTCCTCTATTTTCTCTTGATGATAGTTGTCCCATCGCCACTTTGGTTACAATTTGGAATTTTGACATTTTACTGACAAATCCCTATTTTGTAACTCAAATTTTCACCTCTGGTTTCCCCTCCCAGAGGTAGAGGACATCTCATACTTTGATCTCTAGTTTCATCGCTCAAGGGAAAAGTTAGCCGATGGGTGATAGGCTCAATCCCCATGTTTTCCAGACTGTACATTTTATACTTATTAAGATAATGCAATTATATGTGCTTACAAAAAAAGATGTACGTTATGTTAAACGTTATATATGTGTGTGTGTGTGTGTTATGTTAAATAATTATAGAACTATGTTATGTTATATATAGAACTATAATATATAGTTATGTGATGTTACAATTATAATATATAGTTGTGAACTATATCATTTTTATATATCTAATTTATATTAGTTGTGATAGAGTTACATAATCTTATATATATATATATATATAATATATATATATATTATATAATTGAATAACAACAATTTATTATTTAGATATTTACCTTTAACGATAATAGTTAATAAAACAAATTATTTTTAAAATTAATTGTACTATATTTATTATTAAAAATATATATAAAAAAAAAAAAAAATTGGTCTCTACATTACTATCTATTTAAGCCTTTGCCATGATCTGCGTCTTCATCTTCATCTGGTCCTGATGAATCACACTTTTGTTTGAAATGCGTCGACAAAAATTTCTCTTATGTGATTTCTGAAAGACTTTGCTTAATTCATTATGGATCACAAAAGCCTGAATACTATATATATATGATAAATTTAGAGGTTCACAATGGACAACCATATTCATTATCTCAATTTTAAGCTTATAATTTGTTTATTTATTGGTTATAGTTTAGGTTGTTTTATGTTTTGGAGTTTTTGGGAAACATTTTTTGTTAAATTTGTTCAAAATTTATAATGCATTTTAAATAACAAAAAATCAAAATATTTTGAAAAATTATTTCACTAAATTCCTAAAGAAAAAGTTCAAAACATAAAATAATTAAAAAATAGTAATTTACCATTTGAAATCTATAAAAAAAAAATCATAATAAACATGCCACCATTGCAATTATTGAAAACTTATTCAATGAAATGAAAAATAAAATAGCATCTAAATTATCTACTTTTGTTGGTGCTTTTAAGAGTTTTCTTGTAGTTTTTTGTGATTTTCTAGGTTGTTTTTTTTGTTTTCAAAGGTTTTCTTGATAGTTTTTTTTGTAGGTTTTTAAGTGCTTTTTAAGGGTTTTCTGGGTGGTTTGCATGGTTTTATTTTGTGGTTTTCATGGTTTTTGTATGATGGGTTTTCATTTCAAATTAATTTATTTTTTTAGCAAGAAAAAATAATTCAAATAGAGAAAAAATGATAGGAAACCTATCTTAGCCGGAAGACAGTGGATGGTTTGATCTTTGGGGAGGTTGGTAGGGTCGTTGCTCCATATCCCAAATGCTCTGTGGAGCTCTGAATCCTTCGGTCGAGCTATTGTTTGCCTCATGGTCTGCAAAAATGGTTTGGAAAATCCGCCACAAGTTTTAACAACAAATAGAGGCTTGATCAAGCCCTTGAGCTTGATCGAGTTCTTGTGTTAACTCAGGTTACATAGGAGCCCGATCGAGAGTTTGTTTAAATGCTCGATTGAGCTATGTCTAAGCCCTTAAGTAGCTTGATCAAGCACTTACAAATTGTCCAATCGAGCATTTAAAATGGCTCGATCAAGCTCCCTTTTTTCTCCAAAACATGCCTTCGCATTGTCAAAAAGTGTAACCCAATTCCATGCATAGAGCCCATGGTGGCAAGTGTACTAGTATGCTAGCTTGAGGGAAGGAGGAATTTGAGAACTGAGATGAGAAAATTAATTAATAGGACCAGGTCAATCTCCAAGAGTCATGTTTAAGAGGGGAATTGTTAAATCGAATCATATAAACTTAACTTAGTTTTGGGCTAAGAGATACAAACACCTATGATTTCACACATAGTATTGATGTAAAATATAACCTATTTATAAGCCAAAAACCTTCATGAGTTTTAGTCTTGTAGGCTAATATGATGATGTCTTTAAACACCATCTCTGGTTATTCTATGATCCTAACCATCACTTTTGTAAAATAAAATATAAATTTTAATAAGTTAAATGTGACGATGTCTTTAAACACCATCTCTAGGTATTCTATGATCCTAACCATCACTTTTGTAAAATAAAATATAAATTTCAATAAGTTAAATGAATGATTATTCACACTATTTTCTCATTTAATTTTTCAAAAATAATTTCATGTCTGGAGAACATTACAAAGTACGGGCACCTCTCTTGGGATTGGTATTTTTCTGATGCTTATAAAATCTATCAATAAACGCCCAAATGTGCTATACATATGCTCACCATATTTTACAAAAGTGGAAGCACTGATCTATAGTTTGACCATAATTACAAATCTCATCCAAGGAATGTTTCCATGCACCCATTCCGTAGTGACTTTTCCCAATGTGCATCTCCCAATACTGTCTTATACATCTTCATTTTTCAGTCCTTGATAAGGCCTGTGATTAACTTGAACCAACAGCGTCCTTCACGATTAATGCATGTGATATTTGTCTAATGGTAGTTGTCTTACCTCTTTATTCTTTGCTCTTCATCAAAGTTTTTCTACTACGTTAGACTCAGCACACTCTTTCCAATCAAAGCACACTAACAGTGCATAATGCTGGTTTACTTTGACACCAGCCCAAATATTCTCAAAGAACTTCAATGGTTTCTTCTTGTAATAATACTTCAAAAATTTTAATTATTATTTTGTTCAAACAGCTTCAACATTTCAAACATCTCTTCTGCTTCAACAGAAGACTGAACCTGTTTTTTGGATTTTTCTCATAAAGCACATCCTTCTCAGTTATTGCAAGTATCACCTGTTTTGGGTTTTGTCTTCTATCCCCAAAATCTATCTATAGTATGGTTTATTAGAGCATTGTCTTGTATTCTGCATCTTTACAATACAGATTTATTATCGTCTTCTATCCCCAGAATCTATCTATGATATGGTTTACTAGAGCATTGTCTTGTTTCCTACATCTTTACAGTATAGATTTATTATTGAGCTACAAGTTTTGGCTCTCTATCTTTCTGTTTTGTATTTTGGAATCAATGATTTATAGTACTATCAAGCTTTTTTCCAGTAAACACATTTAATAAAACAACAAATACTGACTAAAAACTAAATCATAATCTATACAGTCTTTTAGTTTTATAATCAATGAGAAATAAACTTGCAAAACTCAACCGACTTTTCTGATACGGAGATTTCGGGTCAGTGCAGACTTTGATAACATGTTAAAAGGAAAGACTTGCAGTTACGATGAACAAAGATAGGTAAAAGTAGATGAAATATACACAAATTATTTTGCAGCTCACTACTTTATTATTCACTTTAATACATCCAATACTCATGAAGGATATAAGTTTATTCTCTAACTATAACTATTAGTTGCACATGACTGCATGGCTCGCACGGTGGGGACGGTCGGCTCTTTCGGCCCCCACCTGCGTTCGATCCCGTAATGTGGCACTGCGCGGTTTACTGTGAAATTATTTTTGAATTTATATATGATTGATGTGATGTGATTGTTGTAATATTATATGTAAAATTTTGTATCAGGTCCAGCTGGATCAAATTTCAGCTAACAAAGTCAATTAGGAAGATTACATGTTCATGCAATTATCTTTAGATCATGCACCTGGAGCTCCAACACTGACCTAGAACATTAGTCTACCCCATCTTGTCAGTCTAAGAAAGTAGCTTCCTAGCAACAAAGGTAGAGGCACCGAGTATTGCAACATCTCTGTATTTTAATTTTTTAATAACGTATTGGAAGGCTTTTATGTGGCCTTGTATTTCACAAGGCCTTCTATGGAGCCGGCAGCTGCTACCATCGTTACAAGAAAAGACATGAAGCTCAAAGTTTGCAAAAGGCTCCACTTTAATGTCCATCGTGGAATTTTATTCCGGATAATGTGCATCTCCACAGGAAAGTACACTACCAATGGCTAAAAGTTCACAGCACCCAAAAGTCCAAATACAGCAAATGCACGTAGTTGACACCACAAATATAATTCTCCAACACAACCTTAGGATATTGACTCTACAAAACCCACATATGGGAACGCGTATTTAAATTCCCTTATTGATTAATTTATTGCTTGGCCATTTATGAGAAATCCAACCTTCAATGAAAGCGAAAATTGGTTGACAAAACTCTTGCAAAATTTCATGGCCACCTTATGAGCAACAGGGACAATAGAAATAGAAATGGAGTATGGGAAGGTTGAGCAAGTAAGCATACTCCGCAAGCAACCAATTAACCAAATGTTAAACCAATTAACTAAATGTTAGTAGGAGACACCACTCCCCTGTGGCTGCCCCATTGATATAAGGATTATCTATTATGAACCTTATATGTTGTTGCAAGCAAACTCTTACAGAAAAATCGAAATGTGACCTAACAAATTAATGGAGAGGTGAAGAAACAAAAGCTAAAAATACCGACTTACTTGGTATGCTCCCACCGTGTTAACTACAACGCATGCATTAGCAAAGTCAATCAGCCATTATGGCTCATAGAACCCAAACCCTGCCAATAGGTTTCCAGGTGCATTTTCTCAAAAGGCCGCATAGCCTAGGCAACCACACAGCGTAAAGAAGGCAGTTACTATCATAATAGACAAACCAATTTGCCTTTCTCATAGTTCTGTTTTCTGGGGGAGGGGACTTCAAAGTATTCCGCACATTAATTTATTGGAGGGAGCAAAAGGGTTACCATGCAGCTTTTTACCTTTCAAAGGATTCACATATACAAAGGAACGGTAGAATTTGATCAATACCTGAATTTCAAGAACAAGTGGTGTATATGTAAATGCTAATGCAATGTTACCAAGTGCTTGTAAAATGAGCCAAACTTTCTGTGGTCGTGTAAAAGAGGTAGTTGTGGTGATTCCACCTAGTGTTCCATGAATCTTTCCATTTTCTGCAATTTTCCCCAGTGTTGAATGGAATATTGAATTTTCACACGGTGAATCAGATTGGATATTGAAACTCCATAGCCTGTCAATGAATGAAAATAATGGCAGAAAGTAGGATGAAACAGTACCGATTACTTTGGCAACGCTGAGAGCAAATCCTAATGTTGCATAGGTGGATGACATTGTTGCTGCCACTATTGAAAGGGCCCATAGTTTGTGAAAGTTCGGTATTTGAGACAAGATAACCTGTATAACTCCATAGAGGATCATATAAGTGTGCTCAGGGAAATGGCATAGAGACTCATGTCCTCGTTTGTGGTAACAATTTGATTGCCTGATTGCTCTGCGATGTCCAAGAATTTCCATATTGAGATATTATTTGTTACAATATGATAATGTAGTTGTACTTGTAAACATTAACATAAGAGTAAAATATAGAGAACATACCAATAATTCAATAAAATACAGAGAACAAACTAATAATTCAATAAAATACAGAGAACATACTAATGATCCAAAAATAGAGAGAACATACCAATGATTCAATGAAATACAGAGAACATACCAATGATTCAATAAAATACAGAGCACATACCAATGATTCAATAAAATACAGAGAAAATACCAATGATTCGATTATTTTCAATTTAGTGTCAGAGGATGAAGAGCTGATACCTGCCCTCTTAAGTGTGTGGAGATGAAGCTCCTTGTCTTAGCAATTTTTTTTTAAATTCCCCACTTAGCCCCTTGACCCGACATCACTTTGAATGTTTGAAAGACATTATTCATATGAATGCCACGTCCCAGCCCCTCGATTTAACTGACTAAACAATTTAAGATCGATTTAACTGACTAAACAATTTAAGATCAGGCTTGGTATAAGAATGAAATTGATTATGAGATGGGAAATTGAAAAAAAAAAAAAAAATAGTAAAGTAAGAGTTTTTGAATTCAGGTTTTTGTAATCTATATTTTGTAAATTAATTTTTTTTCGGTAAAAATCACGAGTCTCTAACCATCTATCTTGGATGGAAAATCTGATCTGGGCGAGAGATTAAATAGTGAAGGAAAGAAAGAGAGGAATTTTAACAAAATTACAGTGTTACTCACTTACTTAATGCCTGAGAGATATAGCACCCAGATTCACTTGTACTGCATCCGTGTAACAGCAGTTTCTAATGGGTCCCGAGACTGGATCCGGAGACCTGTAACAATCCACAAGCAAAAGAGCAGAATACAATGATATCGAAGCAAAGATAATAATGGCTCTAGGCCCTACAATCCATCCCAACTGCGCAACACCCCATGGCACAACTAACACTGCTCCGATCAAAGCCGTGAGAATGTTAGCCATAGCGTGCCTGCATACACGAATTTTATAGACAAGCTTCCAAATTTATTGGAAACCTTATAACAGCTATATAAGGATTTGGAAGCATCTTATCAAATTTGTCTTTGAAGGAATTTAGAATTTGGAAATGTGTTATGCTCCTCATGTAGTGCAGGTTCCAGGCATCATAACATATAGAGCAAAATCAACTACTAGCTTTGTTCCATATCAGTTGGAAGTTCATGAATATAAAATAATGGCGATACATTATCTCCGGTTGGGTTAGTAATTAATATTTTTGGAGTTATAGTTTTATTAATATTCTAGTAATTAATATTTTTGGAGTTATAGTTTTATTAATGTACAAGACCATTAGAAAGCTGAAAGAAACCCATATAAATGAAAGAAACCTATTGGAAAGCTGAGTGACCTTTCACGACACTCTGACCAAACTACTAAAACCCAACCTGACAAATAACAGATTATTGAGCTCGAGGAGGCCGAAGTCTAAGCTGATGATATGAAAGCATTGAAAGAAAGTTTGGAGAAAAAGAATGAAGGGATACAATACCCCTTCGGGAGATATCTACTGTTTGGTCTTCAGAGGCATTGTTATGTGGATATTGGTGGTTACCACTATCGTCCATGGCAGCTTCCTTGGGAAATGTATGGACTCTCGTCTATAAATATATAGATATATTTACTGAAATTGTTGAGTATGGAGTGAAACTTTATTATTGATTGAAATTGTGATGGAAGGTTATGATGGAGGTTTAGAATTTCTATTCGAAAGATCACAATATAGGATTCATCTGGTCGATTAGCAGATACAATCCTATACGCATTCGGTGACCTCCTATGGTGGAAGGATACGTAGGGCCCTTGATGATTTGTCGTGGGAAGGATATGGACCTCACGGAAATTTGATATCAGACATCTTTATGTAATATATTTAAAATTCATTATAATTGTCACTTACCATTAATAAATTGAATTTTGAACTTCAACTCTCAAAAGGTAATCAAAATTTAAACTTTAATCTTTGAAAGGTGCCTCGAATATGACTTATTTATGTTTCAATATTTTTTTTTATATTTTAGAAAATTGTCATATTTTGTATATTAAAACTCTTTCGATAGAAATCACATTATGATTTTGGATTTTATGCATTTTTTGAACCGTTGACTAAAATGGAGACACTAAGGGATTAAATAAACCAATTAATGAAAAGAGAATCCAAAGATTGAAACAAAACTGGATTTTGCAGGCAAGACAACAATATGACAAATACATGGAGATCATGCACATGCTACAACAGAGCATTGGTACCAACGCAGGTATATGTACAGGTGTAGGTATAGGTGCAAGTGATCAGGATGCAGACTACCGTCTCACGACAAATGGGTTGATGATATTTAGAGAGAGGATCTATGTACCGAATTACAGTGAGCTCAAGAAGCTTATCTTGAGAGAGTTTTATGCGAATCCATATTCGAGTCATCTAGGATATCAAAAGACGTTGACGGCGGTGAAGAATTTTTACTATTGGCTGAAGCATGTAAAGACATAATGTAAACATCCAAGTGGACTGCTATAGCCTATAGCGAGTCTAGAATGGAAATGGGAGGTCATTTCCATGGATTTCATCCCAAGTCTTCCGAGGAGGCAAGGAAACATGATTCTATTATGGTCATGGTTGATAGGTTGATCAAAGGTAGCTCGCTTCATTCCAGTAAGGACTACATATTCAACGAGTGAGGTAGCACAGGGGTTCATCAAAGAGGTAGTGAGACTACATGGTGTTCCAAAGAAGATTGTGTCAGACATGGATGCAAAGTTCACTTCCAAGTTTTGGAAGGAGCTATTCACATGCTTAGTTATATAGTTGGCCTTCATTACAACTTATCATCCGCAGACAGATGGACAGACAAATAGGGTCAATGAGGTTTTGGAAGATATTTTGAGGATGTATGTGATGCACCAATAGAGAAAATGGGAGGAGTATCTACCATTGGTTGAGTTTGAATACAACAATGGTTATCAGGAGACATTGAGGATTAGTCATTTCGAGGCATTGTATGGACGGAGTTGTACCACTCCCATCAAATGGAGTGATCCAATGAACAGGGTATTTATTGGACCATACATGTTGGCGTACATGGAGCAGGAAATGAAGGTTATAAAAAAGAATCTAAAGGCAACATAAGATAGACATAAGAGTCACCATAGGGTATTCAAGGAGTTTCAGGTTGGGGAGCATGTGTTTGTGCATTAAGCCCAAGAGAAGCTCATTGAGGATTGGATCATGTGCCAAGTTGGCCCCATGGTATTGCAGACCTTTTGAGATCCTTGAGAGGATTGTACCAATGGCATATCGAATTGCACTACCTCCAACAGTGAAAGTCCATGATTTTTTCCATATTTCATTGCTTAAGAAGTATATAAGTCATGTTGATCATGTTATTGATTGGTCTCTATTGAAGGTGGAGCGGAAGGAGAGTTCTAGCTAGATCCTTAGTGCATATTGCAGCGCAAACATCTCATGCTTAGGAACAAATCCATAAAGAAAGTAAATGCGTAGTGGGAGCACTTTGGGCCTGGAGAAGCTACATAGGAGATGACAGATTAGATGCAAGCCCTGTATCCTTCATTGTTTATCAGTTAAGGCAAAGCAGTTATGGTTTGATGTTGGTTTATGTTGGCATATATTTTGCTGATATTTTGGTATATGTTTGTATATGTATATGGATGTAAATACTTCCATGAGCTAGGTTATAAAGCTCTAATAAGAGGTATGGTTGTTATCTTGCCATGTGTTGAGAAATGGCAACAAGAAATTCCAATTTAATTTGTCCTTGAATTAAACTGTGAATTAAATTCAAATTCTATTCTTATAACAACTTAAAATAGTTAAATTAATTTTATTAAACTTAATTAACTTAGGAATTTCAAGTTGGAAGTCTTTTGGAAGTCATGTATACGTTCTCCCTACTTTGTAGGAGTCCAGTATGATTTAATTGTGAGTAGTAAAATAGAAGACTCAGTTTCATGAGTCAATTCAGTTAAATTAGTTCTCAAATGGATTGAGAGAACTAATAGTGAGTTAACAATTAGTGGTGACACTAATGAACTCCACCAATGCTACTCTAGTTAACTGAATATTTACTCATCAAAAACTCATGCACGTTGATTCTAAGAAAGACCCAGTTGAGACTAGAGTGCAGGGACAATGTACTATTTGTTTTAGATTTTTTTTAGTTGTACTAATAGTGTATGCAATTATGAGTTGGAGATTGAATTTGCTGAGTGTTGGGATTCTTCTAGAAAGAACAAGAATTGTAATTTCATCTTGATTTTCCAGATTAATACAAAACAGATAGTGGGGTTTTGAGCTGTGGATCTCCCCAGATATTTATTATGTTATGTGTCTTTGGTTCTCTTCCTCTATTGATTATTGTTTTCTCGATGTTTATGGGCTTCCGTTGTAAAGAGTAGAAGTATATCCTTGTCTCTTGCTTTAGCAAATTGCATTAGATTGTGAATCTACACGATTTTCTACATGGTATTAGAGCAAGATTTGTTTTTGGGCCGACAGTTTGCAGAGAACATATGAGAATTTATGTGAAAAACTCTCAAAAACCAATTGCAGATCTGGATTCCTTGGGAAAAGATACCCAATTTTAAAAAACAAATCGGCTGAACTGGAGTTCAGATGATGGAGATATCGTTGATTTAAAACCAGCTCTCTAGAGGAGATTTCAAAGTTTTGAGTTTCTGGGTTACAAGTGAAAGTTGAATTTGCATACACATTCCATGGGTTGAGGTTTCAGTATGCCTTGGAATGTAGCTCAAATTTCATAGCCTGGACAGACAGGATGGAGGTTGTGCTAGAGGACAATGGCTTGAAGGAATTTGTTGAAAAAGTAATTCCTAAGCCAGCAATTACTGATGCACAGAACTTGGCCAAGTGGAAGAAGTGTGTGGCGAAGGCAAGGCAGAAAATCCTTGAGGGAGTTTGAGATCATATTGTCTCGAGTATCCATGAAAAGGAAACCCCGCGTGCTATGTGGAAAACATTGACGAACTTGTATCAAAATAGCAGTGATCAAAGCAAGTTGGAACTGAAGGATAAACTTCATAAAATCAAGATGGAGAAAGACAAGACGATTCCAAAGTACTTCACCAAGTTCACTCAATGTTGGGATGAAATTGGAAGTGTTGGAATCACGATTGCCGAGGAGGATATGGTGAGACTTGCTCTTCTTGGACTCCCAAAGGGTTGACATAGTTATCAAGACTCTTTCAATGGTCAGGAGAAGCTTCCAGATTGGGAACGACTATGGTCGTATTTGATGCAGGATGAGATCAGGAGGAACACCAGGGATGGCTCTTCATCAAAGACTGATGATGAAGAGAACTTTTCCTTAGCGATTAAGGCAAGAAAGGGGAAAGGTAAACTTTCTCGTTCCAAATTAGATTCTTGTCATGGAGGTAAGGAGAAGGAAATGACAAAAGTTAAATGCTTTCATTGTCACAAGATGGGACACCTTTCTACAAATTGTCCATTAAAGAAGTCCAAGGAGAAGTCCTTAGGAGGAGCGGCGGGTGAGGCTTTCACCTCCCAATTTGAATTGGACTTTTCCCTCATTGCATGCATCGTGTCTTCAATGATGGGAAGTGTCTGGTACTTAGAAAGTGGAGCTTATTTCCACATGACCGGTGACAAAGAGTTATTCATTGAACTCGAGGAGAAAAATCTCAAGATGCATATCGAGATGGGTGATGATGGTAAGTATAGTGTTACTCGTGTGGACACTATTACTTTTCAGAAGGAGCATGCGGCTCCACTCAACTTGAAGAATTTTATCCATGTACTCGGACTGATGAAAAAAATGGTATATGTTGTCATGCTTAAGGATAGAGGTTATGATGTGATCTTTTCGAAAGGAAAGGCGTTCCTTCGACACATAGTCACAGGTCAAGTAAATAATATACGGATTCTAGTTCAAAATCTCTATAATATAGAGGCAGAGGATTGTGTTGCTTTGAGTTCAAAAGTGGAAAAGATGTTGAGCTGAGACGTCAGCAAGTTGTGGCACAGGCGATTGGGCCACTTGCATCATGTGGCTTTGAAGATATTGCAGCAAATCTCTACCAGACTTCCCAAAGGTACGCTTGAGAAAGTTGATACATGCAAGGGTTATACTTTGGGAAATACACCAAGTCTTCCTTTGGAGATAGAGACAATCGAGCAGAGTGTATTCTAGAGAGAGTCCATGTTAGAAAATTATATATTACAGAGCAATGGAACACAAAATATATTGCAAAAATATAAACACAAAAAACACATAAAACAAGAGAGACACAAATATATGTGGTTCACCCAATTTAGGCTACTTCCACATAGAAACAGCGAGTCCTTCCTTTTATATTATCCAGCAAAATGAAGAGATACAATATACAACAAATCCGTTGTAATTCCCTCTTTGCTCTCACACAATCTCCTCTCTCTTTCTCACTCATAATACAGATCTACATAGACGCAATACAATTCCCTCATATAGCGAGGGGTTACCTTCTAGGGCAAAAAATCCTAAATTAAACATAACTTCTACTGTCAGATCTTTGCCTAATGAACGGCCCAGATTGACTACGAAATTACAACATTTTACAAGGAAATTTTACATCTATTTTTAGCTCTGAAGGCGTTGCCCCCGATCCCCCACCAGGGGGGGTTCCCAAATATCGCAGCCGCCCCCCTAGACCCCCCTTGCAGTGCAAATATTATGGGCGGTATTGCCGCCACATTACGAACTGGGGGCCAATGCGGTGATACCTATGAATAAAGAAGATAATCAGGATCCACACCCAATAGTCCATTCAGATGTGTGTGGACCATTCTCGACAACATCCACAACCAAACACAGGTATTATGTTATATTTGTTGATGACTATTCTCGTAAATGTTGGGTATTATTTATGCAGAAAAAGGATCAAACTTTCACAAAGTTTTGTGAGTTCAAAGCATTGGTAGAGAAAGATTCTGGAAAGAAGGTTAAAGCTGTACAGAGTGATAACAATGGTGAGTGTGTCTCCAATGAGTTTAAGAACTTTTGTGCCATGGAAGGGATTAAACGAGAGTTGGCGGCACCCCATAACCCTCAACGGAATGGGGTTTCTGAGAGGAAGAATAGGAGCATAATAGGGGAAACAAGGGCGATGTTGCATGATCAGGGCCTACCACTACACTTGTGGGCTGAGGCATGCAACATAGCGGTTTATGCTCAGAACCATGGCCCACATCAGATACTTGAGATGAAGACACCAGAGGAGGCTTATTTAGGTAAGAGGCCAGATGTTTGTCACTTCAGGATTTTTGGGTCATCGGTTTATTTCCATGTGACCAAAGATGAACGACAGAAACTTGAACCAATAGAAGAGTTATGGATCTTTATGGGGTACACTGATACACCCCATAACTATCGGGTTTACATTCCGACCTATTGAATGACAGTGGTTCGCAAGGATATCAGGTTCGATGAGGAGAAGGCTATGTGAGTATCCCTTAAGAGGGAGCTTGAGTTACATGCGGATGAGGAGCTTTTAGCTCCTGAGGTTGAGGGGCCTCAGATCGATGTGGAGTGGCCACATGCAAAGGTTTAGAGAGTTGACACATCCATAAAGGCAGATTCTTCCAGAGAGGGAAGAAAGCGCACTAGAGAGGTTGACAAATTGTTGGATGATGCATGGGAGAATGTGGGATCACCCTCTTCTCAATGCAGACAGAGGAGGTCACTAGAGAAGTGCACTGGGTACATGGCACTTATGGGTGCATGTGTTGTGATAGAGCCATCTTCCTTTCAGGAAGCAGTCCAACAGTCAGTTTCGGTTGACATGATGGTGGAGGAGTATGACTCCATAGTTGGAAACAATGTTTGGGATGTGGTCCCGAGACTGAAGGACAAGTCAGTTGTGAGATCCTGTTAGCTTTACAAGGTAAAGCAAGCTACAGATGGTAGTGTGGAGAAGCATATGGCCAGATTTGTGGCACGTAGCTTTTCACTGATAGAGGGGATTGACTATGATGAGACCTTTGCTCCTGTTGCAAGGTACTCGACAATCAGATCTATTTTGGCACTATCAGCACATATGGGTTTGAAGATCCATCAGATGGATGTGAAGACTGCCTTCCTCAATGGCATGATTGAGGAAGAGGTGTACATAGAGCAACCCGAAGGTTTTGAAACCTTGGATGAGTTGCATGTGTGTCAACTCAAGAGAGTGTTGTATGCGTTGAAGCAAGCATCTCGTGCTTGGTACACCATGATAGATAACTACTTCACTAGGTTGGGCTTCACGAAGAGTGAAGCGAATGCGAACCTGTATCACATAGTGGTGGAAGGTAAGTTGTTGATCATTTTACTTTATGTAGATGATCTCATACTAACAGTTGATGAGAAGCTCATCAAATCTTGCAAGGAGGACCTTGCAAGAGAGTTCAAGATGAAGGACATGGGGCTGATGCATTAATTTCTTGCCATGGAGGTATGGCAAGGAGATGGGAAGTTTCTTGTATATTAGGGCAAGTATGCCAACAAGATACTTAAGAGATTCCGCATGGAGAGCAGTAAACCCATGGAGACACCTCTAGCTGGTAACTGGAGGAAGGAGGATGCTACTTCAGGTGAAGTAGTGGAAGCTACTGTTTGTAGGTAGCTTGTGGGTTCACTCATGTACTTGGTGAAAACATGATTGGATATGTGCTATGCAGTTAGCCAGCTTAGTCAAACGATGGTTAAGCCTACCAAGTTGTATTGGAATGCGGAAAAGCATGTATTGAGATACCTCAAAGGCACTACTCAGTTTGGGTTATGGTACACACAGACAGAGTGAGTGAAGCTTCAAGGCTTCACCGATGCAGATTGGGCAGGGAGTCCATCCGACATGAAGAGCACATCAGGAGGGATCTTTATTATTGGGTTAGCAACAGTTTCATGGTAAAGAAAGAAAGGGAGAAAAATTGCACTCAATTTAGCAGAGGAAAAGTACATGGTTGCAAGTCAGGCAGCATGTGAGGCTATCTAGATGAGGAAGATCCTGGTTGGTTTGTTTGGTTAACAAATGGATCCGAGAGTGATTTATTGTGATAATCAGAGTTGTATCAAACTCTCTGAAAATCCAGTCTTTCATGATCGGTCCAAGCATATTGATATCCGATATCATCATCTCAGAGATTGTGTATTTAGATGGATCATGTTGTTAGATTACATTCCCACGGAGGAGCAAGATGCCGACATCTTGACAAAGGCATTGTCAAGATGTAAATTCGAGTTTCATAGAGACAGGACCTGGGTAGTTGATAATCCATTTCTTGTTGAGAGGATGCGTTGAGAAATGACAACAAGAAATTCCAATTTAATTGTCCTTGAATTAAACTCTGAATTAAATTCGAATTCTATTACCATAGCAAATTAAAATAGCTAAATTAAGTTTATTAAACCTACTTAACTTAGGAATTTCGAGTTGGAAGTCTTTTGGAAGTAATGTATATGTTCTCCCTACTTTGTAGGAGTCCGGTATGAGTTAATTGTGAGTTGTAAAATAGAAGACTCAGTTTCATGAGTCAGTTCAGTGAAATTAGTTCTCAAATTGATTGAGAGAACTAATAGTGAGTTAACAGTCAGTGGTGACACTAATGAACTCCAACATTGGTACTCTAGTTAACTGAAAATTTACTCATCGGAAACTCATGCATGTTGATTCTGAGAAAGACCCAGTTGAGACTGGAGTGCAGGGACAATGTACTATTTGTTTTAGATTGTTCTAAGTTGCACTGATAGTGCATGCAATCATGAACTGATCCTTGATGGATTGCGCTATTTTTAGAGGCTTTATTTCCCTTTAAATACAATTTATCCTTCATAGGAATTACACATTGGAATACAGACTTGGAGAGCTTGTGAAGAGGCTAAGCTTTGGCCTTGATATTGCTTATGAGTTGGAGATTGAATTTTCCAAGTGCTGGGATTTTTCTAGAGAGAACAAGCATTGTAATTTCATCTTGATTTTCCGAGTTAATACAAAACAAATAGTGGGGTTTTGGTCTGTGACTTTCCCCAGATATTTATTGTGTTATGTGCCTTTGATTCTCTTCCTCTATTGATTATTATTTTCTTGATGTTTATGGGCTTTCGTTGTAAAGAGTAGAAGTAGATTCTTGTCTCTTGCTTTAGCAAATTGCATTAGCTTGTGAATCTACAAGATTTTCTACATCATGTTGTCATGATGTTTTGCTTTTGAGCAGGTCTTTCATTGTAAATACTGCAATGAGCTAAGTTATAAATCTCCATGGGCAGTATGTTTTCTTTTCAATAGTTTTGTTGAGGTCATGGTGTGGTTTAACATTGAGGACGGTGTTCCCCAAGGGGGAGGGTTTTGTAATAGCCCTGGTGAAAAGTTCATGTAATAAAAGTTAATAAAGGAAAAATAAGACCACGGGTAAGGGACACTTATTCCAAGATGAATGTTGGAAAAATATCTCCTAGTGGGCATCATTGGATGTGTGTTTTGGCTAAGGAAAATTGGCAAAGGCTTTAAAAAGGAAAAAATCAATTTTGACACATTTATTTATGAAAGTAAAGGAAATTACGAGAAAATGAAGGTAAAAGGTCAAAGGTTGCATGTGAGGAGTAAATTAAAGGAAACTAATGGAAAAAGAAGAAATTAGTGTCCCCGTTCATAAAAAGGCTTCTAAGGATCAGTAGGGAAGATTTTGTGAGCGTGAATCTTTTGCTAACATTTTTTGAGTTAAGTGTTGGAGCACTCTCATTATTCTCTCCCTATCTCACTCTTGGCCACTTAGAGATTTCTTAGAGCATTCTAGCTTTGGAGAAAGGAAAGGAAAAGCAAGATAGGATCAAGGAAGGAAAGTAGGATCAAGCAGCTTTAGTAGGAATACATGTAGGTAACCTTTTGCATGTGATATTTCCTAACTAGTTTGGACAAGCATGGATTTGCATGTTGGTGTATAGTTCTCTTGTTGTCGTTAACATGGTTTTGTTGGGTTATGACAATGGTTTTTATCCTAGCCTTGCCTTTTTTTTTTCTATATGCCATGGTGTTGGGATGTTTATTTCAGTTTTTGCGCTTCGGTTTGTCGGATGGATTTCAGAATCTGGGGAAAAAGTGGTCTCAAATTCCATTCCCAAAGGCCTAGGAATTCCTTGACCAGTTTTGGTGAGATATACAATAAAGCCTGAGAGAGATGTATGAGTTTAGGGCCTAGTATCCAGGTTTGGATTACGGTAAAGCCTTAGATACTGGTCTTGGTTTAGGGATTATTGATCCTTTTTGGATTGCGGTAAATCTTGATAGATAAGGAGACAGAAAATTCCTGAAGGAAAATCATGGATTCCGGATGGAATTCCATGTTCGGTTTGGTTGTGATCAGAGCACCAATTTTGGTGTGATCACAGTTTGATTAGGGTGGAGCTAGTTTAACCTCTGGATTCCCTTGGTTGTTCTTGTATTCGTTGTTCTATGAGATCCCACATTCATGCTTGGAATGACACGGGGGTGACTGGATGAAAGAGAGTTTTGGTTCAGCCATGTCTATGGTCGGGTGGTAAGTGGAAGTACTGAACCTTGTCGAATTTGCTTATGATTAATAAAATCTAAGTTCTCTTACTTTTGAACTCGTTTTATATGTGGATTTAATGATTATCTTGTCCCTGATATTTACATGGTTTTATACTCATTATAAGCATGGTTAAATGACTCGTTCATCTCATGGTTATTTCATTTATTTACTTGTGGCATATACATATAAATCAAAGAAACCCATCGTAAAGTTGAAACACCTTCTTTCATGAGAGGATTTTACATTAGAATTGAGTCGCATATACATATAAATGAAAGAAACCCATTGGAAAGATGAAACAACTTCTTTCACGTGAAGATTTTACATTAGAATCTCGATGATTTTCATTGCATCACTGTGACCAAACTACTAAACCCCAACCTGGCAAATAACAGATTATCAACCTTGAAAAGGCGGAAGTCTAAGCTAATGATATAAAAGCATTGAAAGAAAGCATGGAGAAAAATAATGAAGGGAGACAATACCCGTTCAAGAGATATCTACTGTTTGGTCTTTAGAGGAATTGTAATGTGGATATTTGTGGTTACCACTATCATCCATGGCAGATTCCTTGGGCAATGTATGGACTCTCTTCTATAAATGTATAGATATATTTATTGAAATTGTTGAGTATGGAGTGAAACTTTATTATTGATTGAGATTGTGATGCAAGGTTATGATGGAGATTCAGAATTTCTATTCGAAAGATCACAATATAGGATTCTGATTGTCAGTTCAGCAGATACAATCCTATACGCATTCGGTGACCTCCTACGGTGGAAGGATATGTAGGGCCCTTGGTGATTTGTCGTGGTAAGGATATGGACCTCACAGAAATTTGATATCAAGCATATTTATTTAATATATTTCAAATGAATTGTCACTTCCCATTAATAAATTGAATTTTGAACTTCAACTTTCAAAAGGTAATCAAAATTTAAACTTTAATCTTTGAAAGGTGCACGGAATCTAGGTTATTTATTTTCCAATATTTTTTAGAAAATTATCATATTTTGTATATTGAAACCTTTTTTTTTTTTTTGGGTAGAAATCACATTATGATTTTGGAATACCACACACTATGCTTTATTGTCGAGACTAAGATGGAGTGTACAAGAGATTAAATAAACAAAGTGATAAAAACGGAATCCAAATGTTGGAACAAAATAGTGAAATTATGAATAAAGTATTATTAAACTTTTTAGTTCATGAATAATTAATGGTTAAAAAAATAATAAAAATGAGAATATTTTATTTCTATTAAATTAATTTAATATATTTTATTTTATTATTTTAATCA
Organism: Pinus taeda; assembly: GCA_000404065.3. Taxonomy (NCBI): domain Eukaryota; kingdom Viridiplantae; phylum Streptophyta; class Pinopsida; order Pinales; family Pinaceae; genus Pinus; species Pinus taeda. The sequence goes on along the minus strand of APFE031409712.1, from coordinate 68,900 downwards.
TTAATTTATCTTGAACATTAAAAATTAATAATATTTTATTCATAAGAACGTTAAAAAAATTAATAATATTTTATTCATAATTTGACCTTTTTGTTCAAACCTTTGGATTCTCTCTTCATCAATTTGCTTATTTAATCTTTTGCTATGATTAGACTCTTCAATTTAATCTTGAATATTGAACCACACTAGATGGTTCAAAACATGTAGACTTCAATATTATAATGTGATTTCTGCATAAAATGTTTCAATATACAAATTATGGATCAAGGAAGCCTCATTTTAGAAATTGTATGATCCATATCATGAAAGTTGAGATATCTTTCAGTAAAAATCACATAGCACTACAAGAAAAAGGTCATTGGTGAGGGTCATGCCTGTGACAGACCTTTAAGGTCCATCACCAATGTCACATATGGTGAAGGTATTTAAAAAAGCGTTGTTGTAAGTGCATATAATGATGGTCCTTTAAGGTTTGTCACCAAAGCCATTTTCAATGACACTTTTGGGGAGGGTCGTTAAAGGCTCGTCATTAATTCTCTCTTTGGTGACACTTTTGGTGAGGGTCGTTAAAGACCCATCACTAATTCTCTCTTTGGTGACGCTTCTAGTGACGATCTTTTATTGACCGTCACCAATGATCTTTTTGGTTACTTTTGGTGGCGGTCAATAAATGTTCGTCATCGTTGATCATTCCAACGAGTTTCTGATGATGCTTCATGCTTGTGACAAACCTTTAAGTTCCGTGACCAATGTCGCATATGGTGACAGTCTTTAAAAAATAATTGTTGTAAATGTATATAGTGATGGTCCTTTAAGGTTTGTCACCAAAGCCATTTTCAATGACACTTTTGGTGAGGGTCGTTAAAGGCCCGTCACTAATTCTCTCTTTGGTGACACTTTTGGTGAGGGTCATTAAAGGCTCATCACTAATTCTCTCTTTGGTGACAATTCTAGTGATGATCTTTTATTGACCCTCACCAACGCTATTTTTGGTTACTTTTGGTGACGATCAAAAAATGTTTGTCATCATTGATCATTTCAATGAGTTTTTGATGACGCTATGTACTTGTTACTATATTTTTTGTCAAAAGATAATGATTTAAGACCATTGTTGTGGAGTCTTTTTCATTATGTGTCCAAGGTCATAGTGGTTATAATAGTTAGTCAATTTGTTAAGAATTAATTAGTGTGTATCATTTCCCTCAAGTGATAAGAATATAGTTTTCCTATGAGTCAAGACATGATTCATCTCTATTAGGTTTATTATCTAGCAAATTTCCTTTAAATAAAGTCCCACTAGTGTGTGTAGGAACTATATTATTTAATACATAATCAAGCTCTGTCAATTATATTAATGAGAGAGACCTAGCACTCCTCAACACTCATGGCACACCTTAACATGGTTTGGAATAGTACACTAACATTCCTTGCCACCTCGCATGTCTTGGAACATCTTTGTACCTGGAACATCTACCTAGAACATCTTGCCATGAGTAGGACGCCCAAGCACATGTTGGCATGCCCTATCATAGCACAACACCCCCTATCATGTGTTGGCATGCCCTGGAACACCTTTGAATAATATTGCATTGACAAACATTAGCTCTTGGCACACATTGGCACTTGGCATGTATTGGAACATATTATTAGTGTGCCTAGCATGCCCCTTTTGAAAAAGATAAAGTCCTGACTTATTAACCCTCTTATGTGTTCATTTCCTTGCATTTTAGTTTGGTTATTCCTTTTTTTCCTTGAAACTCCTTGACGCATATTGGCATACTTTGGCACCATGCACATCCTAGCATGTCTTAGCACTTGGCCGCATGCCTTAGCACTATTTGGAAAATGTTAGAACACCCCGAAACTACCTATCACACTCTAGCACTTATTGACATTCCTTGATATTCCTTGGCATGCCTTACCCGTGCTTAGCATATCTTGTCACTCCCTCCTTGGCATGACAGCTAGCACTCATTGACACTCCCTGACACACCCTCATATTCATTCACTTCCATGCATTTTGACCTAGTGCTCCCTTGTGTTGTCCTAGTACTCCCTAACACTCCTCAACATGCATTGGCACTCTTTAGAACACCTTAGCACTCTTCGATGTGCTCTTCCACTTCATAGCATGCATCACACTCCCTGACGCACATTGGAACTTGGCAAGTCTTAGCATGTTTGGCATGCGTTGAGATGACTTGGTATGCTTTGGAATGGTTCAATATTAAAGTTATTTGTGATCAATTATTGGAAACTAGATGAGAAGAAACAGAGGAAGATTTGTCACTTAGAATGCATTGACACTTGGCACTTGGCACTTGGCACCTATTGGCACCTAGTGTTTATGTGCCTAGCATGCTCCTCATGGAAAAGGAAAATTGATGACTTTTTAACCCTATTATGTGCTCATTTCCTTGTAGTTTAACTTGTTCCTCCCTTTTGTTGCCTTGACAATCCCTGGCATGCATTGTCACACCCTTGTATATCTTGGCATGCCTTAGCACTTGGCACATCTTAGCTTGTTTGACATGTATTCGTACTATCTGGCACATGTTAGCATGCCCTAGAATTCCATAACACACCTTGGAATTCATGACCTCACAACTAGCATTACATTTTTCCATGACTTGGGAACCTTACATTCACTAGAACACCTTGGCACTCCCTAGTTGTCATGCCCTCTTTTATCCTCCACAATGTCCCAGGCTGATGAGGAGATTGACGAAGATAACTACAAACCAAGGTTATAGTTTGGTATCTAGACCTACCAAACTAGAGAGGGATCTCTCTATGAAAATCATAACTAAGAGATGACTGGAATGTAAAGGATTTTAGGCTAGACAGTTAGGCTCAGGTGGGTTTTGGAAAATTTAGGGTTTTGTTGCTGGATAAGGGAGAAAAACCAGGTAGCTAAGTCAGAGGATATGTTATCACAAAATCAAACCCTGATAGGCTGCTGATCAGGAAGACTTTGAGTAACTATTTCAAACAAACTTTTGGCTGAGGCTTAGCCTCCTCAAACTAAGAGGGCTCTCTCACTAGGTTAAAGATTTTGAAAATAAATTAGATGGCTAAATCTATGAAACAAAATGAACAAGTATAAGAGGTTGAAACACAATTAGAAAGTATCAATTGGGCTTATGGAGTCAGATATGCTTCAGTAGTGACAGTAAGGTTAGCTTTACATAGAAGTCAGGGCATCAACAGTTCAATATATAAGTTAACACATAGAGAGATGTAAGAAAACACAGTCCATAAATGTATGAAGGAAGTTAGAGCATGTCAATGAGTTCTAAGTATCATAATTTCATACTACTGCACATAAGGAAATAAGGACAAACATAAGCAAGCCACCATTGAACTCCTTCTGAATCCTGAGAAGTAAAGCTAAAGTCTGCATTCATAAAAACATAATCTTCTACAATGGCACAATATGAGTCTTTCTCTAAAAATTTCCAACCCTTTGTACATTAGATCTTCTCCTATATATAGAGCTCTTTACATAACTGAGATTCCTCCTCCATAATGAGGGGAATTTGAATTTTCCATCAGTGACACCTATTCTAACCATAAAACAAACCCTTAAATGCATTTGACAACTAACTAGCAGTCCTACAGACCTAATACAACTAGGAGTGTAACTCCTTATTATGATTACAACAACCTTATATAAACATTTAAAGCATTATTTGACAACCTACAACCTCAAGAAGTCGAATTTGATGAAGCCTCCCACGTTGTCACCAGACTGCTGATGACAAACCCTAGAAATTAGGGAACATGTTTCCTTGTTTTTAGGTTTAGGATCCTTGAAAGTTGGCACGTGGGACAGAGCCTTTATCTCCTCATCCATGATACATTTTTAAAAAATGAAGGAGGTTTTTGTATTCCATGCTATCTAGAACAAAAACCTCTTTTTGTTTTTTTAAACACGTCTCCAGCTGTCCAGAATCTATCCTTGAAAAGCACGTGTCAAACAGGAAAAATTCGTTCTCTGAGATTTGGGTTTCAAAGAAATCTTAGTATCTCCCAACGGATAACACTTATGAAGAAAGTAAGATAGGTTATTATAGATAGAGACTTTAGTAAGATAAACCTCCTTCATAATTCCAAAACACATTTTCCTATAACCAGAAACTGATCTTGAAAAAGACTGCTAAAACTAGAAGATAAAGCTTGACCTTCAACAGTTTCATAGCGCCAGTTTAACCATAAATTCCTCTCACCTCAGAACGAATTTGAAGAAACGGAAAGCGGTTTTTGTATTTTAGCATGTTAGGAAGAAAATGCTCTTTTAGGTTTCAAAATTGAATTCTCAGCTGCTCAGGAAACCTTCTGGAAGTTAACTAGTAAAAGCAGAAAACAAAGTTTTTTATGCTGAAACAGGTTTTTTCAGGGTTTTCGTAGTGCGCTACGAAAACTCCTAGTTCAGTGAAAATTTTGGATTTTGCACTACGAAAACTCATAGGAAGTTTTGTAGTGCATTAAAACCTTAACACAAGCTTGACACATGGAATTTATGTGTGATGTGGGACCAGTGATAGGCAAGAACAAAGTATTGAACCTATTTGACCATACCAACAAGACTCTCTTTTAGATCTTAGACTCTAAAACAACCATGGAAAGACTAGACCAAGACTAACATCAATCCTTTGGAATAAAAAAGATGTCAAAACACATGGTAAGGCTTTTAGTTCATGGAATGAGGCTATGAAAATTTCTTTTTTGGAAAAGAGAATGACACTTATTGAGATGAGATGACTCAAAACCTATAAGACTATGACTAGAAACAAGGCAAAATTTCCAAAGCTTAGAAACAAATTTTTTAGGGTGATAATAGTGGCTCCACTAGGGATAGTGTGCCCTTGTGGTATAATAAGAACTTGTAGCTCCAATGCCGCTATCCATCCTCTAGAATAAAACTCTAAACTTCTACCCAATTTGCTTTTCAAGCCTTTAATGATTTTTGAAAGAAGAATTCAAACTGCACCTACTGAAACAAATGCTCAATCAACCTTGAGATTATTTGCATTTTCCTACCTACCTACCCTATCAGCTGCAATCTCCACTTGTAGCTCAAGGAACATGAAATTTCCAATGAAGCCTGTCATCGATGTGACTTGACAGTTGAATCTCTTGACTGCATTCAACCTCAAAATAACCATGATAGTGAGATGACCAAATCAACTTATAATGTATATGATCTTCATAATGCAAATGAAAATGAAATACTGATGTGCAAAAATTTTCCATGTACTCATTTATAGGGTCAAAGAGAACATGGTTATTTTGATAATCATCATAACATTCTATCTCTTCAGACAATTGATCCTCAGCCACACAAAATTCCTTTGATGTGCTATCCAACTTGTAGAAATTTTGAAAAATTTAACACATATTCAACAGAGATTATCCTGATCATGTACTATTGAGGAAAACATACACAATACATAAGCTCCTCTACGTTGATCATCAATATAGCAGCATCAATAACAATAAAACATCAAGAGCATTCACACATTAACACAGTATGTATCCCGGGGAAAGCATCTCGCTAAAAACCCCAACTATCTGTATATTAATGATTGAGTCATGTAACATTACACAACATAATACTTCTCACAAGTATCTCCACCTCTGTTACACACAATACAGCTCAGATCTGAATCAATCACGGGCTCAAATCTCCTCCGCTGGTGCCTGCCTCCGCTACTCAATACCTGCACAAGAACCGGTGATAATTCCAAGGCAGCCACGTCTTTCCTTGGCTAAATCACGTGAGAACAAGCTACAATGTGGGCAAACTCATTGGCATACTCAATCCCTGATTTGTGCAAGATCTGGTGCACAACTATAGTCACAACTGATAGCAATCTGATTCTCTAACACCTGTCCCTGCTGAACTGAACATGCACTGACATGCAACTGAGTTAACTGATGTATTCATTAGTTGTATTATGAGTTAATAACTTGTGAATTAATTAATAACTAATTAACCCAACTCATCTCTAGTCTATTCGCCAGTTAGACTAAATACAACCAGTTTAACAAAGCTAAACTGAACACAACTCCATCAACTGCACCTCCAGTCCACTAAACTCAACTCACTTGAGTTCTAACTGAAGTCATGCATGCAAATATTCAACTAACCCATAAGAACCACGTATTTCCTTCATGCAATTGCATGTGCCACATCCGTAGCTCAAACTGAAGTGCTCCAAGAGAATAAGATTAAGTTTATAATCCAAATATTATTGTGAGATAATAATATTTCACTTTTCTATTTTTGACAGCCAGTCTAAAAATAGACTTGATCACTCACACTTTCATCAAAAATAGAAGTCCATCTATTTTTCCAACTTGATCAATCATCCATAAACAGCAACCTGCAATCCATAGACATGATCCATATGTCTAAAAATAGACATAGTCTAAAAATAGACTTGCGCCAAAAATAGCATGCGGGCCCACTTAGTGAAGGCGACTCTTTCCACTAAGCTCCATCATCTTGTTGCATTCTCAACAAGCATTTCTTGTTGCACACTTTTCAACACTCCCTCTCAACAAGAAAAGCTTCCTCTGAAACCCGATCCTGTAACTCTAGAATGTTCTGCATGCAACACATTTGGCCAGTCCACTTGCTCTATCATCAAAGTCTCTGACTGCTATTGCCTCTATCGACTGAAAACTCTGCATCTCTGTGCTCTTCAGTATCTGACTGCTCTAGCCTCTGTCACCTTGATCTCTGACTGCATCCGTGCTGCTGCTGGTTCTA
>APFE031409712.1:0-60222 GCA_000404065.3 Pinus taeda | reverse complement strand
CACATATTCAATGGAGATTATCCTAATCATGTACTATTGTGGAAAACATACACAATACATAAGCTCCTCTACGTTATCATCAATATAGCAGCATCAATAACAATAAAACATCAAGAGCATTCACACATTAACACAGTATGTATCCCGGGGAAAGCATCTCGCTAAAAACCCCAACTATCTGTATATTAATGATTGAGTCATGTAACATTACAAAGTACATGCTTATCACAAGAAATCCAGTACCAGCTCCACCTGTTACACACAATACAGCTCAGATCTGAATCAATCACTGGCTCAAATCTCCTCCGCTGCTTGCCTGCCTCCACTGCTCAATACCTGCATGAGAACTGATGATAATTCATCATGAAAATTAGCAAGTGAATATATTGAACCATTTTCCAAACTTTTATACCAAGACCATGCTTTTCCTTCTAAAGTGGTCATAAACATCCTCATGAGACAATCTTCAGGTAACTAAACCTTAAGACTGCGTACATGCATATGAAACCTAACCAAATGAAGAGCAGCATTGTCTTTCTTTTCATCTTTGAATATTGGAAGATCCTCTAACCAATCAACCTTTGGCATAGGATTTGGAAAACTGGGGATATAAAACTGATTCATAGGAGCATACCTGGCATTCATTCTTGTAGTGGAACTCATCTTGGAACTTCATCAAGCTACTAATCTTCTAGTAGTGGAGTCACCTTCCAATTTGTTATTCGATGTGTGGAGTCGCCAAGGTAGTTTTGTAGCCTCAAAAAGATGTCTGAGCTCCTGTTACCTTCAGAAGTTCAACCTCTTAATTTCAGGAATGAATAGACTTCAGGCTCTCGGCAGACGCAACAAAATGTTATCAAAAATCAGACCCTGATAGGCTGCTGATCAGGAAGACTTTGAGTAATTATTTCAAACCAACTTTTGGCTGAGGCTTAGCCTCCTCAAACTAAGAGGGCTCTCTCACTAGGTTAAAGATTTTGATAATGAATTAGATGGCTAACTTTATGAAACAAAATGAACAATTATAAGAGGTTGAAACACAATTAGAAAGTATCCATTAGGCTTATGGAGTCAGATATGCTTCAGTAGTGACAGTAAGGTTAGCTTTACATAGAAGTTAGGGCATCAACAGTTCAATATATAAGTTAACACATAGAGAGATGTAGGAAAACACAGTCCATAAATGTATGAAGGAAGTTAAAGCATGTCAATGAGTTCTAAGTATCATAAATTCATACTACTGCACATAAGGAAATAAGGGCAAACTTAATCAAGCCACCATTGAACTCCTTCTGAATCCTGAGAAGTAAAGCTAAAGTCTGCATTCATAAAAACATAATCTTCTACAATGGCACAATATGAGTCTTTCTCTAAAAATTTCCAACCCTTTGTACATTAGATCTTCTCCTATATATAGAGCTCTTTACATAACTGAGATTCCTCCTCCAGCATGAGGGGAATTCGAATTTTCCATCAGTGACACCTATTCTAACCATAAAACAAACCTTTAAATGCATTTGACAATTAACTAGCAGTCTGACAGACCTAATACAACTAGGAGTGTAACTCCTTATTATGATTACAACAAGCTTATCTAAACATTTAAAGCATTCTTTGACAACTTGGAACCTCAAGAAGTCGAATTTGATGAGGCCTCCCATGTTGTCACCTAACTGCTGATGGCAAACCCTAGAAATTAGGGAACATGTTTCCTTGTTTTTAGGTTTAGGATCCTTGAAAGTTGGCACGTGGGACAGAGCCTTTATCTCCTCATCCATGACACATTTTTCAAAACTGAAGGAGGTTTTTGTATTCCATGCTGTCTAAAACAAAAACCTCTCTTTTTTGTTTAAAACACTTCTCCAGCTATCCAGAATCTGTCCTTGAAAAACACGTGTCAAACAGGAAAAATTTGTTCTTAGAAATTTGGGTTTCAAAGAAATCTTAGTATCTCCCAACTGATAACACTTATGAAGAAAGTGAGATAGGTTATAGCTATAGAGTTGATGAAGATAAAACTCCTTCATAATTCCAAAACACCTTTTCCTGTAACCAGAAACTGATCTTGAAAAAGACTGCTAAAACCAAAAGACAAAGCTTGACCTTCAGCAGTTTCGTAGCGCAAGTTTAACCATAAATTTCTCCCACCTCAAAACGAATTTTAAGAAACTGAAAGAGGTTTTTGTATTTTAGCATGTTAGGAAGAAAAGCCTCTTTCAGTGTTCAAAATTGAATTCTAATCTGCTCAGGAAACCTTCTGGAAGTTAACTAGTAAAAGCAGAAAACAGAGTTTTTAATGTTGAAATAGGCTTTTTCAGGGGTTTCGTAGCGCACTACGAAAACTCCTAGTTCAGTGAAAATTTTGGGTTTTGCACTACGAAAACTCCTAGGAATTTTTGTAGTGCATGAAAACCTTAACACAAGCTTGACACATGGAATTTATGTGTGATGTGGGACCAGTGATAGGCAAGAACAAAGTATTGAACCTATTTGCCCATACCAACAAGACTCTCTTTTAGATCTTAGACTCTAAAACAACCATGGAAGGACTATACCAAGACTAACATCAATCATTTGGAATCAAAATGATGTCAAAACACATGATGAGGCTTTTAGGTCATGGAATGAGGCCGTGAAACTTTCTTTTTTGGAAAAGAGAATGATACTTATTGAAATGAGATGACTCAAAACCTATAAGACTATGACTAGAAACAAGGCAAACTTTCCAAAGCTTAGAAAGAAAAATTTTAGGGTGATAACATGTTCAAAGGGTTACAACATCAAATATATAAAGGAGCAAGGCAGCATTAATTTTTTGATGGATCTTAGGGTTTTTCGGTGTAGTGTAGTGTCTAGAAGAATCAAAAGGTCTTAATGAGCATGAAACATGAATTCATTAAGCAAGAAAGAAAGTAACACATACTTATTTTTCCATCAAAATATAGCTTTATGCAAAGAATTTTGTTTATAAAATGTAAGGAAAACCATTCAATAATTGATGAATGGAAAGAGAAGATGAATATATTTCATATAAAGCTATAACAGAGAAAAAATAACATCACAAACTTACTTTACATGAATTCCTAGATAATAGTTGCAAACTATGTCCTTTGATTTCCAGAAAATGTCCAAGTACAAACTACAATAGTTCTCTCCTCTGAAATCCAACCCATTCTATCATTGAGAAACTGATACATAAAGACAAAAACAACATCTCCCCACTCCCAGGGGTCGAATCCATGACTCTAGGAACTATTCCATTAGGTGTTCTAACCAAACCCTAATGTCTAGGGAAGTTAAAAACAACTTCTACAATTAACTTTGACTCCATCCTCTCTCAAATTTACATCAAAACAACTTACAAAAACTAACCACCCATTATTTACATTTACTTTTACCCCTCACATTCATCTACTTCACCCTTTCGACTTTTACCAGAGTCAAACTAGGAATTACAAAATATTACACAGAGAAAAATTGACAAAAATCTCAAAAATTTCCAAGTGTGCAGCGAGCGGTTGGAGGCCATTTTTCAATGCTTTTCTAAAGTCTAAATCCCTATCTGAAGAAGTTTCTAGAAGTATGGGAGTGTTATATGTCTTTAGAGTATTTTTTCACTCAAAATGACCCATTTTTGGCTGAGATATGGCCATTCTCCCAAGGTGTCTCCAAGTGTGCAACAAAATGGAAAAAGAGGGGCATAAAGGTGATTTTTGGCCTCTTTTTTGCAAATTTATCAAAAACTGAGCCCCATAATAGGAAAGTGGGAAAATGGGTTTTTAGAGGGGCTCATAATCTTTCCAAAAATTATGATCTTCAATAATTTGGAGCCCTGAGGAAGAGGCACAGCATGAGCTTGTTGCACTCCTAGACAAAACATTGCCCAAAAATTGCAAGTTTGCACCAAAACACAAAATTTTATCCAAATCCTCCCAAAATTTGCCAGAGATGGTTGATGAGGTATGTTATGCAATCATGGATGCATCAGCAAGGAAATATAACTTACCCTTCTCCTCTTGGTTGCTTAGGGTTTCCTTGAGTTTTTCTTTCAACTGCTTCATTTTGACCTTGGCACCCTGATTCCGTGAGTAATAAGGGATGGCCATTTTATTTTGAAACTTGTTATCCCTATTAGCCTTTTCAAGGAGTTTACCAAGGTGGCAATTGACTTTTTCAAGCCAAAACTCCCTATCCTCATTTATTTCCATGGAAATCCTCTCTTCAAAGGTCAATTCTTCCATTGGTGGATTTTGTTCTCTTTCGCTCTGAAGTGCCTTCCTAAGAACCATTGTCCTTAGTCTCTTCCTTGCCACATGTCCTTCATGCTTCTCAGTGTCCTCATGGTCCGCCACTACATTTCCTTTCATCTCTTGTTTCTTGGCTTTGAATTGCTCTTTCTCCATGACTAGATGTTTTGCCTTAAGTTGATTGTTTTCTTGCTCAAGGAATGAAATGATGAATTTGAACCTTTCAAAATTGTCCCTGATCTCCATGATCTGAGAATCCTTCTCTTTGATGACTTGTTGTAGGTTTTGATGCTCATTGTGTGCCTCCAATTAAACTAGGTCAAATTCATTCACAATGGGCTCCTCATCATGCAAAGAAGCCTCATGATGTGATGGTGTGTTATAGCTCCAAATCTCACTCTTGAGGTTTGTGATGCTGCACTTATGGCCTAGGGCAACCCCTCCTTCCAGACCTGGTCCAAAAATTTAAAAAAACTGTTTTTTATTCCCTATACATGATATTTCCCTGAGATAAACGTGTGTATACGTGGGTCTGTGTATACCCAACCCACGTATATGTCTTAAAACACTTAAAAAAATTAAATCTCCTTAATTTCGGGCGAAGATCACAAGTTTTACCTGTTGATTACCTGTTAGTGCCCGTGGCCCAACTGTTCCCAATGAATTCTCAACTAAAAAACTACTTTGGGAGAAGTATAAAAAGGCTTCAATGGGAAGGCCTAATGGAGGAGAGAAGAGAGAGAGATTATTATGCTGAGATTTCCCTGACCAGGCCTGAAGATCCTAGTGCCTCCTGCATTTCCCCCATTTTTACAGGAAACTCTTGTTTCCTTGTGTGCGTTGATGTCTTCATACTACTTGAGATATCATGGAGTAAGTCATGGAAGGAGTTTGTTAAAGGCTTGAGACTGGACGAATCCGGGAAACGGTTCCGCTTGGAGCCTGCGAAAGGACGAATCAAGTGAAATTATTTCTTTCTGTACTTTATTTGTCTATAATGAAAGAAACACATGTCTTTGTTCCTGATATAAATCCTCTTCATGTTTATGGTACTCATGTTATGATTCATATGTGAATGGTTGTTTAATTGCATAACTAACTACCTTTCATTATAATATGAAGATGATTTCTTTATAATGTTTAGTCCATATACTGTTGTACTTTCTTGAATTGATTGTTTTGCAGGTCAAAGGAGCAAAAGGAACTCCAAGAAGGGTTCGGACCCTGGAAGGAACTTCTCAAACGTAGGACCTCAGGTACGCCCCCTATCGTAGAGTTTGCTTATATTATCATTATAGTTGTATGGAATGTGTGTTTCTCTGTATAGACAACCTCTAGTCCGCTAGGGTATCAACCTAAGACCCTAGGGGATTTATCCCTCAACATGGTGATCCCCGTTCTGCTGATGTAGTAGGATTGGCCCCTTCCTCAGTTTGAGGAGAAAACACAAGGCTTTTTCCTCTCTGATGTGTCTAGGCCACCTCAAGCCTAGGTGCCTTGGAAACCTAATTATGTTTGCTTGATAACCCCACCTCCATGGGTTGTACTAACATCATGGTTTGGTGCTGGCTTGATGAAGTGGTTATATGCGTTTTCAAGGTTGCCTCAATGAAGTTGTCCCATGTCATGTTCTTCTCTTTCAACTGATGGAGTACTATAGCCTTTATCAGGCTATGGTGAAATAGGTTGGGATAATGTAGTTTGCCTTTCAATTGCGCCCTTTTAGACATTTTGGTTAGGCTCCGATTCAAGCAGCTGGACAAATTTAGAGACTTGGTAGCTGTAAAGTGCATGAGCAGTCTTATGTGGTATTGATATAGCCTAGAAAATCTACCCTCACATGTGAAGAACTTCATGACAGCCTTCATCAATGGTTCATATCTCTCCAACAAGTCTCTGATGGGAAAACATGTGAGTGATCTCCTTTGTATTGTGATTTCAAGTAGGGTTTGTACTCTTCTAGGTCTAGGTTCATGCCTTTGAACCAGTTTTCACCATGGTTTGGTATGCCTGTAGCTTTAGAGATGTCATCCACTGAAAATATGAAATCAGTCCCTGCAATGGTGATCTTGTCTTCCTTCAAGGTGAGAGAAAATATACCTGTGAGATGCTCATGGTAACCAACCACTTCCTACACTCTTTGACAAAACCCTAAACAATTGGAATCTTCAAGGCATTTCATGACAAATGGCGAGGAGTTAATTTCATTGCAATTATAGGGCTCAAAACTCAGTATCTTTTCCCCCTTGTTTTACTTCCTCTTCTCTAATGGTGATGATTCAGGCTCCATACCTCAAACCCTAGGTGAAAGGCAAGCAAAAACAGTGAAATTTGTTGCAGTGAGGGAATAAGGTGGTATGATGGACTTAGGAGTTGCCTAAATTTGTAAGGAAATTTAGGAGGGTAGGGGATGATGTCAGTGAGTAGGGAAAAAAGGAATTTTTGGAAATGAGAGAGGGGAGGGGGTGGAAAATACCAAAGCATAGGCCTATACTAGAAAGAGATATGGTAGATTAGGGTTTGGAGGAAAGTGATAGAAAATGAGGGGATAAGGATTTGTGATGGATGGAAATGGTGTATTAGCTGCAAACGGAGGTGTATGGACAATGAATCTAGGGTTTAGGGCAGAAACTCATCATTTGAGGATCAAAACCATGAAAATCATGTAAACCCTAGAAGAAGAAGTATTTGATCAATTTCTTGACATATGAGGCAACTGAGGGCATGGAAATGATTAAACTTACTTGTTATAGATCATGGAGGATGAAATAACTGAAGAGGAGCTTTGAAAAATGAATTTTGGTGGTCAAACAATAATTTTGGACAACTCTACCCCGTGAGTAGTGAAGCCTTCTTGTGCGTAGCGCGCTGTCCAGGTGCGCACGAAGGCTCTCTGTCCGTAGCGAGAGTCAAGTTTTGACAGCGAGGGCTATGGAATCAAAATTTTTTGCAAAGGAGAGAGAGGAGCTTAATGATAGGATTGTAGACAAGTTAAAATGAGTGTGAATGAGCTCCTCCATGTGATTTCATAACTTTCTTTTGGTGTCTAAGTGATTAATGAGGTAGGATGGCCCACCTCACCAATTCACTTTCTTTTTTAGTTTTGTAGCCTTAGGACCTATTATTGTAACTTTAGAACCTTAGGAACATTATTACATCTAAAAACATAAATTACATTTTAAATCAAGTGTTATTGAACAAATTTACCTATTGCTACTCCTCATTTGCCGGACTTATACATGAAATGACTAATTTTGTGACCTTAACCCTAATGACCTAATCGTGACACTGAGCTGAACGAGGACCATGATGATGTGACTGAAGTGATATTAATGATGTTTTCATGATGATAGACTCAACTGAGTGATGAAAGTGACAGGCATATGAAATTCTTGAGAGAGTGGAAATAGCCCTAGACACACTAGCCAGTGACCAACTTTTTATTTGAAGACTCACTAAAATGACAAGAATTTTACTTAACACCCTAATAACACCTTGTAAGAACATATTTGATCACTGGTGATAGACTGAACTGATTGACACTAACACTCTCACAAATAACCTTACTTTTTTGTGACTTGGGAACCCAACCAATTCATTAGAAAAATAATATTGTGCCCAACCCAAAGTCTCCCTTTCTTTGAAATTGCTTTGTCCACGCCTTATCACAACCATAGGCTTGCCTCCTACAAGTCCTATTCTGAACTTCTCCTAAACCACTTCATCCTCGGGACACCTGGAATTCAATTACACTCCTTGGCACACACTCTTATTTGTTCATTTCCAAGCATTTTGACCTAGTTCTCCCTTATGTTCCCCTGACTCTCCCTAACACTTCTCACCATCCATTAACACTATCTAACATGTGTTAGCACACCTTTTCATTCCTTGGCATGCCCTGGCACTCCTTATATATCATGCCCTCACAACTACCCTTACTTTTTTTAGACTTGGTCGGAACCCAACCAAGTCCTACCCCGACTACAACAACTTAACCAAGTTATAGTTACTACAACTAGACTATGCCTTGTTCACCTAAGAGCTGCCTATAACACATATTATGGTACTCATGTCCAATCTCAACTCATCCCACTTAAAAAGTTATCAAACCAAGGCTCACGTCCAACCATGGCCATAAAACAACTAAGAAACACAATTTACATCTTGACATGCCATAGCACATGGCACATCTAACAATCCCTTAGCCCTATGTGGCATGTGTTAGCATCCCCTACATTTCTTGTCATGCTTTGCACTCTCTAGCACACCCTAGAACTCTTTGACATGCCCTGGCACTCTAACATGCCTTGGCACTGCCTAGCATATAACCTTGTCACTCCCTCCTTAGAACACTTGGAACTCGTTGACACTCCCTATCACACACTCTTATATCTTCTTTTCCATGCATTTTGAACTAGTTCTCCCTTGTGTTTTTGTTGCATTCCCTAACATTCGTTGGCACGCATTGACACACCTTGGCACATGGCACATCTTGGTATGTTTCCTTAGCACTCTAGCATTCCTTGGAACTACCTAACATATCTTGTCACTTCCTCCTTACCACACCTAGAACTCACTAACACTCCCTGTCACACACTCTTATTCATTCATTTCCATGTATTTGAAACTAGTGATCCCTTTTGTTTCCTTGGCACTCCATAACACTCCTTGGCATGCATTGGAACACCATAGCACCTGGCACATCTTGGCATGTTGCCCTGGCCTCTAGCATGCCTTAGCACTGCCTACCATATCTTGTTACTCCCTTAGCACACATGTATCTCACTGACACTTCCTGTCACAAAAACTTATTTGTTCATTTTCATCTACTAATTTGACCTAGTGCTCCCTCATGTTTCTCCAACACTCCCTAACACATCCTAGCACATGTTGACACGCCCTGGCACCTAGCACATCTTGGCTACATGTCGCCCTAGCAATCTAGCATGACTTAGCGTAACCTAGCATACCATGTCACTCTCTCCTTATCACACTTGGAACTCGCTGACACTCCCTGTCACACACTCTTATTCATTCATTTCCATGCATTTTGACCTAGTACTCCCTTATGTTTCTCTGGCACTCCCTAACACTCCTTAGCATGCATTAGCACACTGTAGAGTCCAAGAACTGCTTTATCTTGACACCATTTTTGTCCATGTTACTTCCTTTTTCCTATCGCTATCATCCAAATAAATGCAATAAATATAAGGTTTTGTTAATAAAAGCCTTCATATGTCCTCTTTTTCATATTTTTTTAATATGCCTTGTTGTTTTATTAAAGTTTACATGCAGCTACAAAATTGACCTGATTCTGCAGCTAATCAATAGATCCACAACTACTTCCATTGCTGACAGGGTTCGAGTGCGCCAGCTCAACAAAGGAGTATATGGGTAGATAGGGAATGATCCTCTCATGTATTTCTTCCTATTTACTCGAGCTAATCCATCAAGATATTCACACTACAACACAGTCAACCATGATAGTCAACCAAAAAGATAATGTGCTGGAATAGAGTCCGAGTTTTAAGAGATATCATCGATTTTCTGTTTCAATAGAAAATCGACGAATAAGTAATATGATTTGGTTTTGATAAGGATTGTCGCGAAGACCTGTAGGCTTGAATTTCTCATGTTGTTTATTAAAAACTCTATAAGAATAATGGCAACTCTGTGTCAAGGGTGCTCCACCGTATGTAATTTTGAAGCTTCTTGTAGAAACTCTTTTCTGATTAATGCGAATATCTTGGTTCATACATTTTGTGTTGTTGATTAAAGCTACTGATTGCCTCGTGGAGGGCCCCTGCGTGCAGATCAGGTCTTTGATTCACTGCAATTAGATTTTCTTTTATTTTGTAGATTTAATTTATGGATGCTCTATTTTTATATTTTTAGGATGCAGTTCAATGGAGTTTGCGACTAGGTTCACTTGATTGATCTCTGTATCAGTAATCTCGTTTGCTTAATACCTATCATAACTCAATAATTGTGTTTCCTTTACATCTAGCATAACTCCATTATCTCGTTTGCTTTATACCTAATATAACTCAGTCATTTCGTTTCATTCATAGTTTAGTTATTTCATAGCTTAGTAATCTTGTTCCTGCTTTAATTTTACATTGAATGAAGTTACAATAGATAAGAGTGATAGTCTTTCTCAACATCTGAACTCAAGCACATTTCACCTTTTAAGTTGATAAAATAGGATCTCCTTTATATCATTTCATGCTTTCATAATTAGCTTTGTTTAGCCACAGCATAAATATCCAAAAACAATTAATAAGTTGAAAAGTATATTAACTTAATATATTCATTGAAAAGAGTTAATATCATTATTCAACCATTCTAAAAGCTCAACTCAATTAGAACTAACTCTAGAGATATCATTTAGAGTAATCAATTAACAAATCTTAAAAATAACATCCTAGTATAGATAGTAACATCATCTCAATACTGATTGTAGAGTTTGACATTATTTAGATAACAACATAATCACCTTAATGACATAAACAACTTCTAGCACATACAATGCACTTGTACTTCATCAGTTTCCCTACCCTGGTCGATAATTTATGCTTACAATTTAAAAACATTAAATTGACTAAACACACACCTTGGTGCTTGGCACATCTTGGTATGTTTCCCTAGCACTCTAGCATGCCTTGGCAGCAATGCATAACATACCTTGTCACTTCCTCCTTAGCACACCTGGAACTCGCTGACTGTAATGTTCCAAACTAGGAAAAATATTGTTGTGCAAAGCAGACAATAAAAATAACACCATAAAATTAAATCAAACCATCAGACCATAAATCTGTATGGAATGTGCTAGCACGCCTTTTCATTCCTTAACACACCCTGACATTCCTTAGCTATCATGCCCTCACAACTACCCTTACATTTTTTGCAACATGGGAACCCAACAAAATCTTACCTCAACTATAACAACAACTTTACCAAGTTACAATTAGTATAACTAGACTATGCCTTGTTCACCTAAGAACTTCCTATAACTCATATTAGGGTACTCATGTATAATTTCAACTTATCCAACTTAACAAGCTACGAAGAAAAGGCTCACATCCAACTATGGTCGTAAAATTAAAAACCTAAGCAACGAATTTTACATCCTGACTTGCCATAACATCTGGCATGCCTAATAATCCCTTGGCACTGTGTAGCATGTGTTAGCATCCCCTACATTTCTTGGCATGCTTTGGCACTCCCTAATAGTCCCTGACACATAACACATCTTCTACTCGCTAGCTAACACTCTGTCACTCTCTTATTCACTCATTTCCATGCATTTGAAACTATTGCTCCCTTGTGTTTCCCTGGAACTTGGCCCTAACACTCCCTATCATGTGTTGGCGCCACACCCAAAGTCTCCCTTTGTCTGAAATTGATTTTTTCTATCCCCTTATCACAATTGCAGGCTTTCCACCTACAATTCATATTCTAAAATTCTCCCAACACACTTCATCCTTAGGACACTTGGAATTTACTAACACTCCCTAACACACAATCTTATTTGCTCATTTCCATGAATTTTGACCTATTTCTCCCTTGTGGTGCCCTGACACTCCCTAACACTCCTCAACATGCATTGACATTGTCTAGAATTTGTTAGCACACCTTTTCATTCCTTGGCACGCCCTGACACTACTTAGTTATCATGCCATCGCAACTAGCCTTACTTTTTTTGCAGCTTGGGAACACCACCAAATCCTGCATCATCTACAACAACTTGACCAAGTTACAGTTACTACAACTAGACTATTCCTTGTTCACCCAAGAACTTCCTATAACTCATATTAGGATACTCATGTCGAATCTCAAATCATACAACTTAACAAGTTACGAAGACAAGGCTCACATCCAACCAAGGTCGTAAAACAAATAAATAACATAGTTTACATCTTGACATTCCATAACACCTGGAACATATAACAATCACTTGGCACTATGTGGCACATGTTAGCATTCCCTACATTCCTTGGCATTCTTTGGCACTCCCTAGCACATCCTATCACTTATTGACACCTAACACACCTAGAATTGGTTGACACTCCCCATCACACTCTTATTCATTCATTTCCATGCATTTGAAACTAGTGCTCCCTTGTGTTTCCCTAGCACTTGGCTCTAACACAACCTAAAATGCATTGCCGCCACACCCTGATACTTGGCACATCTTGGCATGCCTTAGCCATTGGCATGCTTTGGCACGCCTAACATGCCTTGGAATTGTCTAGCATGTGTTAGTACTTCCAGGCATTCCCTGGAACACCTTGGCACTCCTTAGTTGTCATGCCCTCGTAGATAGCATTTTTTTTCGACTTGGGAACTCAATCAAGTCATTGAAAAATAATTTTGTGCCCAACCCAAAGTATTTGTTTCTATAAAACTACTTTTCCCATGCCTTATCACAACCATAAGCTTTCATCTTGCAAGTTCTATTATGAGCTTCTCCTAAAACACTTCATCCTTGGGATGCCTAGAATTCACTCACAGTCGTTGGCACACACTCTTATTCGTTTATTTCCAAGCATTTTGACCTAGTTATACTTTGTGTTCCCCTAGCACTCCCTAACACTCCTCAACATGCATTGAAACTCTCCAACATGCGTTGGCATGCCTTTTCATTCCTTGGCATTCCCTGACAGTCCTTAGCTATCATACCCTCACAACTAACCTTACTTTTTTTTGGACGTGGGAACCCAACCAAGTCCTGCCTCGACTACAACAACTTGACCAAGTTACAGTTACTACAACTAGACTATGCCTTATTCACTTTAAAACTATCTTTAACTCATCTTAGGCTACTCATGTCCAATCTCAACTCATCCCACTTAACAATTTACCAAGTCAAGGATCACGTCCAACTGTGGCCATAAAAAAAGCAGGCAACATAGTTTACATCTTGACATTCCATAACACTTGACACGTCTAACAATCCATTGGCACTATGTGGCGCGTGTTAGCATCCCTTGCATTCCTTGACATGCTTTAGCACTCCCTAACACACCCTAACACTCCTTGACGTGCCTTGGCACTCTAGCATGCCTTGGTTGAAATTACTTTTTTCGACCCCTTATTGTAACCATAGGCTTGCCTCCTATAAGTCCTATTTTGACCTTGTCCTAACACACTTTACCCTTGAGACACCTAGAATTCGTTGACACTCCTTAGCACACACTCTTATTTGTTCATTTCCATGCATTTTGACGTATTACTCCCTTCTGATGTTTTGGCACTCCCTAACACTTCTCAATATGCATTAACACTATTCGACATGTGTTAGAATGCCTTTTCGTTCATTGGCATGCCATAACACTCCTTAGCTATCATGCCCCCACAACTACCCTTAATTTTTTTGGGACTTGGGAACCCAACCAATTCTTGCCTCGACTACAACAGCTTGACCAAGTTATGGTTACTACAACTATACTGTGTTGTGTTCACCTAAGAACTTATTATAACTCATCTTAGGCTACTCATGTCCAATTTCAACTTATCC
Organism: Pinus taeda; assembly: GCA_000404065.3. Classification (NCBI taxonomy): domain Eukaryota; kingdom Viridiplantae; phylum Streptophyta; class Pinopsida; order Pinales; family Pinaceae; genus Pinus; species Pinus taeda. The sequence continues at coordinate 46,455 of APFE031409712.1, read as the reverse complement.
CACTTAACAAGTTACAATTTGCCGAGTCAAGGCTCACATCCAACGGTGGTTATAAAACAACTAAGCAACATAGTTTACATGTTGACATGCCATAACACTTGGTACATCTAACAATCATTTGGAACTATGTGGCACATGTTAGCACCCCCTGCATTCCTTGGCATGCTTTGGCACTCCCTCACACACACTACCACTCCTTGACATGCCCTAGCACTTTAGCATGCCTTGGCACTATATAGAATATAAACTCGTCACTACCTCCTTAACACACCTGAAACTCACTGACACTATCTATCACACACTCTTATTCTTTCATTTCCATGCATTTTGAACTAGTTCTCCCTTGTGTTTCCATGGCACTCCCTAATACTCCCTGGAACACATTGGCACCTGACACATTTGGGAATGTCTCCCTGACACTCTAGCATTCCTTGGCACTACCTAGCATACATTGTCACTCCCTCATTAGCAAACATAGAACTCGTTGATACTCCCTATAACACACTCTTATTCATTCATTTCCATACATTCGAAACTAGTGCTCCCTTGTGTTTCCCTGGCACTCCCTAACACTCCCAAGCATGCATTGGCACACGCTAACGCTTGGCACATCTTGGCATGTTGCCCTAGCCTCTAGCTTGCATTATCACTAACTAGCATACCTTGCCACTCCCTCCTTAGCACACTTGGAACTCACTGACACTTCCTGTCACAAACTCTTATTCATTAATTTCCATGCATTAATTTGACCTAATGGTCCCTTGTGTTTTCCCTATACCCCCTAACACTTCCTAGCACGCATTGGCGTACTATGGCACCTCGCACATCTTTGCCGCATGCTTCCCTGGCACTCTAGTATGCCTTAGCACTGAATAATAAAACTTTGTAAAGTCTTGGTGAATCTTTTACTAAGTTATAAAACATTGTGAAGTCTTGGTGATTTTTTTCATAAAGTATAAAACCATATATGATAATAGGAAAACATATTCATTAAACTGTAATATATCAACTTACATGTTTGTAAAAAAAAACATAATTTGTTCTTCCTAAGGTGGGCCAACTATTTCTTTTGAGTTAATTATTGTAAACATGTTATCAAACATGTTTGTATAGGTTTGGGATTCGAACATGGGTCTCAACTATAACTGTACCAGAGTTGAACATGGGTCTCAATCACGAGACCTTTTTGAGATTTGACCTCACCCATCATCATACCCAAAATATTTGTGTTTTGGGTACTTCTCCGCAACATTTTCTAAAATAAAATTAAACAAGTATTTTTTTACTATGAAAATTTGACTCTTCTAAAACGCGATTTCAAAGGGACTTGGAAAAGGTATAATTAAAAAATAAAAGATAGACAAATTCTGAATCTTTTGTGCAAATAACACATACATTTGGGCCATGAAAACTTTTCCACAATAGGAAGTCTCAAGTTTGTAACGGTTCTCTAAGGAAAGCCACATAAGACATTTTAGTTTAGGGGAAATAGGCCAATACCATAATTTTGAATGCCGCCAACTAACCCTTTGCAAAGGGTAGCTTTCTGATATAGCACAATAGGCATGGAGAGTTGTGACATGCTTGTACGAGGAGTTGCAGGCCCATTCAAAAGAATCATCCTCCTTTGATAGTGTAATACCACTGACAGTGAAGGATTTTGTGAAACTATCCCACTCCACAACAAAAGAACCCCGCAGGCCCAAATCATGGGTGCTTTTCCACCTACCAACTGTGAAAAACTCCGAAGGGAACACATAAACCCGATGAAGTTTGGTAACACCTTGAGCATAAAGATGGTTGGAAAGCTTAGGGGAACATCTATGAGAGCACAAAAACACCTACTTCTCTAGAAGCACCTATAATACTTTTGTGGGTTTGACTAATCGCTCTTTGGTCAATGTCTGCACACTAGCCTAGATTCTAAATTAGTGACGTCCTTACAATCATAATCAACTAGGTGTATTTGCTCTTAAAAAACTATGCAAAGATAGATGTCCCCTTTATGGCCAAGTTTCACCGAAATGGTTCCTCCTACCTAACCTAGTACATCCATTTATTTCATAACAAGACTACCCTGCAAGCCACCAAATGCCAATCATATCCATGAGGTCAACAACAATTTTTGGTTCAAGATATAACTAAGTTGGAACAAACTTAACTCTAGAACCTATGTTATTTTTCAACCCCTAATGTTTATGGACAAAAATATATCAATTTTCTAAAATGTACGGGAGCCAAACTATCACCTTTTCCATGTTGATTCCCTATATTGAATATCATAAAAAATATCCATAAATTATTTATCCTTACTAAACCAAAAATTTAGTTGAAAATGGTCATTCATCATATTACTACTTAACTTCACTTTTGAACCACACAAAACTTATTTTAATTTCACCGTAATTCACCTTTAATATCACAAGCAAAATCCCCTCCAATAATGTTTAGTGACATAGCAACCCAACAATTTTCATACAATTAATAATTATTTATAATTGGAAATACTTCCCTATTAACCAAAAACCTACACATTTCATTTAATTCCCCTTGAAAAACCCATATGTATTTCATTTAAGTTCAAGATTCCCGAGATATTTGTCTTTCAAATATAAAAAATGTCCATTTCCCTTGTTTATTCCCGTCAGGTTGCAAGGTGTGTGTCCAGGGAAGAGCGAAGGAAAGGTGCAACCATGCCGTCCCAGATATGATCTGATGCATCTGGTTGAATTCAAGGGATTGGATTTTCGGTTCCTCCAATCACGGTGATTTCGTTCTACAGAGGGAGGAGGGAATTTGCACAAGGTTCCCACATTCCTGGGTGATGGCCCAGCCCCAAGCCCTCCATCTCTCTTTGCCACTTCAAAATACTTCTAAATACTTCTAGACAAGCACAACTAGGCATTCAACAGGCTATATGTTCAGGATTCCATGGAGGAAGATGAAGCTGAAGGCATGGGTAATAAAGTATTCACCAAAGAAGATGACAGGTGCCTTTCCAATTCAAAGATTAGCGAAGAAGCAGATAACAGAGCAATAATACATCGATTATGACAAGGAAATCAAATGTCTTAAGATCATATGTGGTCACCAGCGAGATGCTCTAGCAGACATGGATTGTGATGATCTAGTCATCCCTAAAATTGCCAGAGATCCAAAAAGGGCATCAGATTTTCCTGGACCCATGTTCCTAAGAGTCCCAAAGCAAAGAAATTGGATCCTGAGGAAATGGCTGTGTAATCAGATGAGCAGGATTAAGGCTCTGTGCTAGAGGAGAAGCTTCCAGAGGCTACTAAACCAACTCAAGAGGTAGCTAACTGCATTTTATTTTTATTATTTACTTACCTTGGATGTTCCAAGTTGATCAATTAGGCTTCATAGCATTCTCATTGGCTCACTATTTTAACTGCTTATTTGTTTTCAATCCTCTTTCCTTTCCTTTTTCATAATTGTAATTCGTTGCTGCCCTATTAAAATTTTATGGTTACCAATGGAGTGTATTTTTTCTTTTGGTGTCATTAATCTAGGATGTTGTAAACACATCTTTCTTTTCAGATGTAAACTTTATTTTAGTATGAAACAAGTGGAAAACAAGCAATAAAATGTCTTGTGCCCTAAACTTTGTGCATTTCTTGGCTTGAGCTTTCAGGCATGGGAAAAATAGATAAAGGATTAAATTGACTATAGTTGATGTTGTTTTTGTGATTGATGATGTCAAGTTGAATGGAATGTATAGATTGAAAGATGGCATCATAGATCAAATGACAATGGGATCTCAAAAGCTAAAAGAAAATTCGATAGACTCAACCTAGAAAGTGGAGCAATCAAGCAAGAGTGTAAGAGTTTGACGAAGATTCAATTAAAGCTATGCAAAACTGTGTTAATAGTGAATTCACCAGGGTTTTTTCTCCCAATGTAGGATCACGCTTGAGATAGAATCACTACATGAGAGTTCTTAGGAGTCCATTCTTGAGATCCTCTTAACTTGCTTTTTCTCACACTATAAAGAATTCCAGGATGATGTTCCTTCCATGGAGCACTCTTTGATGCTCCGTAGACATAAAATGACCCCACAATTAGGTTCTTGTCTAGCCATCTCGGTCAAATCTTTGTCATATTCACCCAAAACAACATGCTTTCCCTAAGGACCTCAATCAATAAATTTTTTTGAAACTTATGAGTTGCTTGTATAACACTAAGCACACCTCTTCTATGCTGCCACATTTGGCATACAGTTCAACAAGAGCATTCTCCACAAAGATTTTTGAGTCTAGCCTAAATTTAATGTTGAAATGTGGCAACAAGAATATTCCAATTTTAATTTGTCCTTGAATTAAAATTGTGAATTAAAATCGAATTTAGTCTTAAAAACTACATGGAAATCATTAATTAAGTTATTTTGACTTAGTTGTAGAAATTCAAGTTAGAAGTCTTTTTGAAGTCATGCAAGAGCTATCCCTTAAATTAAGGAGATAAGCCTTAAATTAAGGAGATAAGATTGAGTTATATTTGAGTTATAATTAGTTAACTTAGTTTACTGAGTTAAGTCCAGTTAAATTAGTTCCAAACTGTTTGAGGAACTAATAGAGATTTAACAGTCAGATGATGCATGCATGCACTCAACTAGTGTACTCCAGTTAACTGAATATTCCTTCATCAGAAAATCATGCATGTCTATTATGAGAAAGACCCAGTTGAGCTAAAGGCAAGGACATTGTACTATCAGTGGCATGTGTTTTCTTATAAAGAAAACTCATGCATGCAGAAGGAAAAATTCCTTGAGGATTGCGCAGTTCTGACAGTGTGTAAGATAATGTTCCACTTGGTTGAAGGTGAATCATCCCAGAGGAACAATGCAAGGAAATAGGAGCTTGGAGGGAAGAGAGGAAGGCTTGAGAGAAGCCAGGATTGCCTGTGAGCATCTGTGAGGATTGTAATGAGAGCTAGCTAGCTGTGAGAGCTAAGGCTTTGTATGATTCCTTTGTGTTTCCATGTTGTATGATAATACAGATAGTGGGGTTTTTAGCTGAGGCTTTCCCCAAAGTATTTTCATGTGTATTGTGCATTGATTCTTATTCTTCTAGTTATATTGTTTAGCTCGATCTTTAAGCTTCCACAAATTGATAGTAGAAGTAGGTTATAGTATTCTGCTTTGATTTATATTGCATTATCAGGTTAAACTACAACAGATTTTTTACATGGTATCAGAGCTAGATTTGTAGAATATTTTCTACATGGTATCGAAGCCAAGTTTGTTGGAGCTATGAACAGTATACTGAGAAGAGAATTCAAAGTTTGAAGTTCAGGGTTGTAGGTGCAAATCGAATTCTTATCATACTTCAAGGTTGGCCAATGTCATTCTATGGCTTAAGACTCGAGTACGCCTTGGAAGGTATCTCAAATTACATAGCATGGAAAGATAGAATGGAGGCTGTATTAGAAGACAATGGCTTGAAGGAATTCATTGATCAAGAAATCCTAAAGCCAACTTCAACTAATGCAAAATAGTTGGTTGAGTCGAAGAAGTGTGTGGCGAAGGCGAGACGGGTCATCCTTGAGGAAGTTCGAGACCATATTGTCTCGAGTCTCCATGGGAATGATACCCCATTTTCAATATGGAAGACATTGAACGACCTCTATTAGAACGGTAGCAACTAGAGGAAATTGGTGCTCAAGGATAAGCTTCGAAGAATCAAGATGGAGAAGGGTGATACTATTTCCACATATCTGAACAAGCTCACCACTTGTAGAGATGAGCTTAACAGTGTGGGAATAACCACTGCTAACAATGATATGGTGAGCCTCACTCTCCTTGGCCTTCAAAAGAGTTGGAATAGCTACCAAGGCTCTATGAATGGAAGGGAGAAATTTCCGGATTGGGAACGACTATGGTCGGATCTCATGCAAGAGGAGATCAGGAGGAGCACACGAGATGGTTCTTCATCCAAGGATGATGATGAAGAAAATATGGCCTTAGTGAGTAAGGCAAGGAAAGGGAAGGGGAAGGCTTCTCATTTGAAATCGAATTCTTCTCATGAAGGGAAGAAGGGTGACAAGTCTGAAGTGAGATGCTTTAATTTTCACGAGATGGGAGATTATGCGACTAATTGCCCATCGTGGAAGTCCAAGAAGGGATCCTCGGAATGATTGGAATGTGAGGCATTAGCCTCTCAGTTCGAAATGGAATTTACCCTCATTGCATGCATGGTGTCATTGATGATGAGTTGTGATTGGTATCTTGATAGTGGAGCATCATTCCACATGATTGGTGATAAAATTTTATTCAGTGCCTTGGAGGAGAAAGACCTCAAGATGCGCATAGAGATGGGTGACGAAAAAATGTATAGTGTTTCAGGAGTGGGCACGGTTGCTTTTCAGAGGGAGCATGGAGCTCCTATCACCTTGAATAATGTGATGTATGTGCTTGGACTGAAGAAGAACTTGGCATCGGTCGTTGTGTTGGAGGACAAAGGCTATGATATTGTCTTTAGTAATGGAAAGGTTTTCCTTAGACACATCACCACGAGATAGGTGAAATAGATCGGTTCTCGAGTTAAGAACTTGTATGCTCTTGAGGTTCAAGATGCATGCAAATCCTTGAGGAGCAAGGCAAATGTTAGAGACTTGGTGGTTGAGAGGGAGAGTAAATTACCTCTCAACATGCAGTTCGAGAAGAAGTCTCAAACAATTGTGGAGGAGCCACAATTGGAGAAGCAGAGAGGAGACCGAGTGACGAGATCCACTCATGCAGATACCTCCATTAGGGGGGAATTTTGATCTAAGTGGGTAGAGGGATCACATGCAACCATACCTCCAGGTATGAGGTGGGGCGATGTGAAGTGATAGTCCCAAGAAGGCTGAAATTGGGCAGGGTCCATTGAGAGGTTTTATCTCATGGATCGTACCTTGCTACGGAAGCCCAAAGTACATAATAGTGGGAGGAATCAGTGGGATTGATGCAGTAAAAGATCAAAGTGACAAAGGCTAGAGCAGTTAAATACTGAAGAGTGCAAAGAAGGATTGACAATAGTGCCAAAAGGCATAGTCAGTAGAAGTGCAAAGTTTTCAGTTGGCAGAGGCAATATCAATCAGAGACTTTGATGACAGATGCATCATACTGATTCAGGTTGGATGTTTTTTGTTTCTGGAGTTGCTGGAGCAACAACACTAGAGAGAAGTGTTGAATGCATAACATTCCAAAGGTTCACGATCAGGATTGAGTTGAATTCCTTTCTTGTTGAGAGGGAGTGTTGAAATGTGGCAACAAGAGTATTCCAATTTCAATTTGTCCTTGAATTAAAATCGAATTTAGTCTTAAAAACTACTTTGAAATAATTAATTAAGTTATTTTGACTTAATTAGTTGGAGAAATTCAAGTTAGAAGTCTTTCTGAAGTCATGCAAGAGTTATCCCTTAAATTAAGGAGATAAGCCTTAATTTAAGGAGATAAGATTGAGTTGTAATTAGTTAACTCAATTTACTGAGTTAAGTCCAGTTAAATTAGTTCCAAACTATTTGAGGAACTAATGGAGAGTTAACATTCATTTGATGCATGCATGCAATCAACTAGTGTACTCCAGTTAACTAAATATTCCCTCATCAGAAACTCATGCATGTCTATTATGAGAAAGACCCAGTTGAGCTAAAGACAAGGACAGTCTATTATTAGTTGCATGTGTTTTCTTATAAAGAAAACTCATGCATGCAGAAGGAAAAATTCCTTGAGGATTGCACAGTTCTGGCAGCGTGTAAGATAGTGTTCCACTTGGTTGAAGGTGAATCATCCTAGAGGAAAAACACAAGGAAATAGGAGCTTGGAGGGAAGAGAGGAAGGCTTGAGAGAAGCCAGAATTTCTTGTGAGCATCTGTGAAGATTGTATTGAGAGTTGGCTAGCTATGAGAGCTAAGGCTTTGTATGATTCCTATGCATTTCCACCTTGTATGATAATACAGATAGTGGGGTTTTTAGCTGAGGCTTTCCCCAAAGTATTTTCATGTGTATTGTGCATTGATTCTTCTTCTTCTAGTTATATTGTTCACCTCGATATTTAAGATTCCACAAATTGATAGTATAAGTAGGTTATAGTATACTGGTTTGATTTATATTGCATTATTAGGTTAACCTATAATAGATTTTCTACATTTAATGATGATTATATGGATCTGCATCCTAAACTAGCACATGCTACAAAAGTAGTGGAAAGGTGAAATTATCCACTGTCATCCCATTTTGTTGTAGCTGATTGAACAATTCTAGTGACTCCTCACAAAGACCATTGTGAGAATATTATTCATCATGGAAAAGACCTTAATAAGCTAATCCTTCAACATAGCTAACATTTCTATATCCAACCTCCGGGCAACATAGTTGACATTTCTATATCCAACCTCCCAGCATCAAATTGGTTAATTCTTGATAATTCACTAGTATTAACCCTATGCCAAAATAAGGGGTACCACAGGCTCCAACTTAGAGATTTTCTCTTCTTGGGAGTGCATGAGAGTCTTAGAATTTTGTCATGTATATATGAGAATGGCCTCCACTTCTAGTAAAAGCACCACACAATTTTGTATTTTACAAAGCAAAAGACAAGTCATCTATTTATGACAACATGAAATCAAATTTAGTGATCAAGGGAGCTTATTCATGCTACACTGTTACTCAAAGGAGTTTATTCCTTTCCTACCCTAGTGTAGCATGTGAAAAATGAGGGTGCTACCTGAAATCATTGATCCAGTGAAACCACTTTAAAACTTAATCAATACAATGTTTTCTTCCCTTATGCTAAGTTATCATGCAAAATATTGAAACATGAAAATTCCCACATTCATAGGCTAAGTTTTCTATCAGTGATGGGATGAACAAGAATTTTTGGTACCTGCAAATCAGCGGTAGCTTCCAAGTTCAAATGCATGTAAGTGTTGACATAAGCTGCTACAGGATCTGTGCATCCAAGATTGCATAGGACTGTATTGCCCGTTAACTTTGAAAATTATCCTTTGCTACCACTTGGGAGTACATAATGATGTCATGTTCTGTCCCTCATGAAATATTGGTTCCATGGGATAAGCATGTTGTTTTGGTAAGTCTGTATCAGGGAATGTGATTGATAGACACATATCAACCATTTCGGGATTAGATTCTGCTGTCTTGGGAGCATAATTCCTTTTGAAAATTTGCATCCATGCATCTATCATGTTGAGAAATCTAGGGCATCACTAGTTAGGTGATTTCTCTACTTATGATAATTTCTTATGATAGACTTTTTAATTTTAATTTTTTTTTTTTTCTTGAGGTATTATCATGTTATTTTTATCAAGACAATTACCAAATCATGAACAATAAAGAGATAAGAGACACAGTATATAGGCTAGTCAGCTAGGGCCAAAAACCTTTCACTCTTTGAGAGGAAAACCCAAACGAAAATTTTCTTATGGAACCTTCAATTGACTAATACCAAGACCATGAAAAATACCCTTTACACTAGAGTCCTCCCAAGACAAAGTCACTAGCCTCCTCTTCAAAGCTGGTCTTTGTCTTCCTCTTCTCGGCTTCCTTCAGATTCTCGGCCTCTTATTGTAGTAACCCTACAACATAAACCCTAGATAATTTTAACTCCTTGAATAGTCTCCTTAAGAGAGAGACTCGTTACACTTCTACTCTGCTTCTTCTAGTGAATTATTCCACACAAACAAGATCACCTCAATGTGACTGCAATCCTTTTACCTCCTCTTGACAACTTGAGATTTGCTACCTTCGCACGTGAGTGAGTAAACTAGCCCAAAACAGCCCACAACGATCTTCACTATCCTTCCTTCTTGCTTTGCTGATGTAGAGGCTTCTTCTAGTAGGATTTGCGCACTTATATGAGAGACTTGCTTCACTGAATTGATTGCCTCCAATTGAGGTTGAGCACTGATATATATACTTGTTTGTCCATGCCCATTAGGCTGATATGATCTCTAGGGTAAGTCGACATTATCTCTCTCGAATCATCCTTACATTGTAAGCCGACTTGAGTGAGGGATAGTGACAAGGTCTCAGAGGGTTAGTTACAAAGACAAGAATGACTCTTTACAATGTGTAACATGCCTTCATTACGTGACAATGACTCTTTCAGACTTTTATGACTAGATGACAATATCCCTAAAGGCTCTCAATGGGAGCCTTAACTAAAAAAAAATCTCTTCACAGTCTTCCTCCTTCGCACTGTATCACTTCATTCCTTTTTCGCACTATTATTACATTGTCACTAGGAGAGTCTCAATCTCCTTTTTTTTTTTTCTTTTGCAACCCTAGACACAATCCTCAGCCTTCATTGATCTCTTCTTTTGGTCCAATATAGCCTCTCTGCCTTTGGTCTTCTTTTATCACCACTCAACGCTTGATATAGCCCTTAACTGTAGCTGCCACTGTCTTAGAACAGAATTTGATCCTTCGCTTAGATGACAAACTTAATCCGAGAACCCTTAAGACATTTATGCACTTGCAATCACCTTCCTTCTTCACTGTAATACCCTTATCTTCTTCGCTCTGAGATTCATATTGTTTCAGATCAGATATGTCTGAATTGCTTGATGATTATGAGTTGAGGTTACTCTATATATATAGTGACTTATGCTTGCCATTTAGGCCAACATGAGATCCTGGAGATAGGCCGACATTACCTTAAGGATAATATTGTCCTTATTTTAGCTGACTGCAAGAGAGATAATGACAATGTCTTGGAGTGTAACTTTGACATGTGTAACATGACTTCATGACTTCTTAATTATATTCATAACATGACAAAAAAACCTAAATGTTATAGACATATTTGGGCACTGCAACCCCAATCATATATGTTGATAAACCAAGGGCTCTTTAACCCCTAAAAGTGTTTTTTCATACCCTAAAGAGTCATGGTCAACTGATTACGTCATTTCCCAGAAGTTCCACCTGAAAAACCACTTAGAACTGGCCAAAATTGGACCATACTGACTGCTCCATGGTCAAGGTGCGATGCATACTGGCTGCTACACTAGCCAGGTGCAATGCATACTGAAAGAGCCTTCTGTGGGGTGTGATGAGTGAGAGTAGACAAATGGCAGAGACAGTTTGCTAAGTGGATACCCAGAGAATCTTCTAGAAACTTCTCATATGACACTTGCCTCTCTGAATTCACCCAGGGATGAGTAAGAGATCAATGAAATCTCCAAGTGGAACCAAGAACTATTAGTGGAATGACACTAATCAAAAACCTAGAGCTAACTCACACCTCTGCAAATATCTATAAATGGATCCCTCATCTGAGAGATCTAGAGGCTGGAATTTTGTAATTTGTAAGGAAGTGCTGTTGGTTTCTCTTTGAGGAGAGACATTGTATTGTTGGGTGATCTTGCTTTTCATGAGGTGAAGAGGGCTTTGATGCTGGCAGGATGATGCTGGATCAGACAGCTGAGTTGTAATCCACTCTTCTACTATTAATAAATTTCTTAGAGTTTTCCTCCATATAATCGTGTATTTGTGAATCTTGTTATTTATGGATGCAATTGTACGATCAATGTATTTTTGATTCTGCATTGTTTATGATATAATAGATCGATATGCTTTGATGGTTTTTTGTTGCTTTGCCTCTACATGTATTCTTTAAAAGCAGGACAAGTAGGAGAGGAGTGGCAAGCTCTATCAAGGGAGAGAGGAAACAAGCAAGGAGCCGAGCGTAAGATCCAGGTTGGTCCTCTTTTCTTCTCTCTTATCTATCATACATAAAGGAAATCACAATTTTTTTTTATTAATTTTTTCTAAGATAGCTACCCATCTTAGTGGGACTAGCAGATCGAAAAGACACTAATTTTCCTGGAAACAAAATGGTGACTCCACTGGGAGTGAATAGTTTGTTTGTTTGCTATTGTTGTTTTCTTTATAAACTACAGACGGAGCCTAAAGTTAGCCAACTAGCCTTCGAACCGCTTTTGCTATGCAACTGCAAAGTAGATGAATGTTGCATCAGTCAATCTCCGGGTTCGTTTATGAACTGAACATCTGAATTACAAGCATCCTAAATTCCCTTGTGGTAGTTCAATAATGTCATAAGATCATATCCATATACTTTATTTTTACTGTCTATCATAGCTCAACCTAAATCACTGAACTTAGCTGCAAATTTTGAGCAAAAACAAACTCAGTTTCGTTCTTTGGCCCATCGCACTGTTTGTAATTGGCAGCCTATATGCATTGCACCTCCCATGTGTTGCAGGTGGGATGCATCCCTATTTCCCTTAAGGACATGTACGATGACTGAATGATACTGTTTCTCTCTTTGAAATTTGGTTTTTTCTCTTTGTTTTCATCTCTATTCAGTAGTTTTGCTGCTCATGATCAATATCTCATTGCTAAACCCTCTTTCCTTTACATTATTTAGCCTCCATTGATAGGGATTTGTAAATTTTTTTATGTGTTTGTCTATCATTTGCAGTCCATCTTTGTCAAAAGTATCTCAATCGAACTGTCATTTTTGATGCAAGGAAGTGTCGTAGCTGTCATTTTGACTAAAAAAGAAGAGTGTCTTAAAGTCTTCCTCCTCTAGGTAGTCATTTGTACTTTTGCCATTGTATTTGATTTGAATTGTTAATATTTAAAGTGTCGAAAAAAATTTTCTATTCGAAATTGAAAAGTGTCATTTCAGTCTTCCTTTCATTTTGAAAAGAAACTATTGAAGTGTACCTTTGAAGAAAATAGTTCAGATATGTACTTAGTTTTCCTTTTTGGCATTCTCACATTAAGGAAATGAAAAACAAATACATGCATTTGCATTTGCATTTAGATTGTGTTCAAAAAAGATTTAGGAAAAGTGCATTTAGTGTGTGCTCTTTTCTCTCTGTTGAAAGAATCGTAATCTTCTTTCCTTAGTAGCTAGGATTTTCATTGCTAAAATAAACGAATGTTTATCATTTTAGATTGCATATTTAGTAATTTTACATCTACATCACACGGTGAACCTTGAAAGAAAAACTTGTAAGCAAGATCAACTCTAAAATAAATCTCAATGAACATAACAACGCTTTGGAACCTAATGCAACACATCTAGAGGTTTAGGCTAGAGACATATTTTGGCGTCGTAAAACCTGGTAACTATCATTTTCATCGAAGGTTGGGTGATTCCTCCTCTTTGATACGACAAGTGCTAGTATGGACTTGTGCTCCCTGTATCGTCGAGTATATATTGGGAGACCACAATAGGCTGATATCCTTTATCCATAGGAAGCTGTGTCTACTGCCCTATCGATCGCAATGCACTAAACATAGCATTAAGGAAGATTGACTGCCGTATATAAGTCCTTGGTAATTTATCTTTAATTTACCACCAAGGTGTATTTTGCAGTTTTGCGATTTGGTTTGGTAATCCCTCTGTCTATATTTCCAGAGGAATCACTTTCATTCCTTTTCGACTCCTTAAAAGAAAAGGTCCATATGAGCACTTGTCGCTTCAGGTTGATGAAAAATCGAAGGTGACTAGAGTCATCTTTAGATTTTTCTCGACTCTTAAAAATTGAAAAAGCAAAGTTGTGTCAAAGCGTCATTAAAATTTATCTAATACAGAATAACATCCATGTTCCTTCGTTGATCTTAGGTTGAGATAATGGAGTCCACCAATCAAGAAATCCCTCTTGGGGGAAATCCTAGTCCTTTCTCTTCTTGGGAAGATATCGGTGCTCAGTATATGGCTACATTGTCCCTTCCAGGAATCACAATCGGCCTGCCAGTATGGCTATTCTCAACCCCTGTCATTCAAAATACCGTGATTCCTCAGCAATCGAATGAGAAAACCAGATGATACTGAAGTTGACTCTTCACCTTCTCCTTCATTTGTTTCTCCCTCCCCTTCTTCCTCTTCGCTTGGTGAAACTAGTGATACTAAAAACCAAGTCGTTGAAAAGAAGAAGAAAGGGAAGGAGAAGAAGAAGAAGAAGTCAATTAAGTAAGGGGGCAACAATGAATCATCTGGTGAAAATCCACACATTAAAACCCCTAAATATCCTTGTCTAATTTGAAAAGGAAACCATTTTCACTGGGATTGTCCTTGCATCCCGCGGATCTTGAGAGAATGGTCTCCCCGTTCGCACCTCCCGGTGTCATCAACCTCTGGTGATCATGTTGACAACACACTATCAACTAGTGAAAATGAAGTTCCTGGACAAAAAGGAAATGTCAAAATTCCATGTCAATTATGCGATGAAGACCATCACCTTCGCTTATGTCCTTTCCTAGATGAGGCCAAGAGGATCTTGCAAAATTGTCCTGCTTCACCGCAGCAATTTCCACTTGAATACAAAAGACTCTTACCAAGTCCATCGCTAGTTGAAAACCTGACTGATGTAACTCAACCATCGGTCGAAGTGCTTATCGTTGAAATTAAACCTTCTGAGTCCATGCTGGACCAAATTCAACTGGTCGAGATGGTAGCCGACCCAATCTTGCCTTCAGAGGGTCCACCTTCATATGATACAATTTCCAAAGAGAATGAGAACAATACTATCCAAATTCTTTTTTTTAATACAGAGTCTGATGAATTTGGGGGAAATATGCCTGTTCCTTTACAATAAGAGGAAAGTTCCCCATTTCAAGAAGCTCATCCAGCCATTTATTCGGTACCCCCTCCAAGAAATCTAGTCGTTTCCTTCGATTGGAATCAACTAGCGAGACCCCGCTTTCCATCTAATGTACCATTCCGAATAATAGTACGAGCTTACAAAACGATCGTGTTTGGCACTATCATAGATGAAGGGGATTCAGTGAATATCCTTTCCTCAACTTCTTGGAAAGAAATTGGTTTGCCATCACTTCTGCCTGAGAATCAAAATTTGTCAGGCTTCAATAAAGGAACCAGTCGACTGTTAGGGATCCTTCTGAAGTTGCCTATAACTTTGAAAAGCAAAAACATTCACTTGAACATGATGGTAGTCCAAGGGCCATTAGATTACAATCCACTCCTTGGGTGTGACTATGTTTATAACATGGAAGCTATTGTTTCCACACTCTTTTGAGTGATGTGTTTCTCGCATGAAAGCAAAGTGGTGCAACTTATCGACCAACTTTCATTTCCCGGTTCACGTAGCTACAAGTCAAACATCAACCCTAAATGGTCTCTTTGCATCAATAATGTCTCTTCAACCTTCATTTCATCACCACGAGTAGTTCGGTGAATGTAACGAAGCTTAGGGAGCATGCACCCTGGTCTGCTTCGGCAGGAGAACCTAGCTAAAAAAGTAGATTTCCTTGTAGGTTATATGATTGGTCTGAAACACCATTTCCTTGTATGATATGGGATCAGTCTGAAATGGTTATCTCCTCGCAAGTTATGTGATTGGAAGCTCACACCATTCAACTTTGTCTATTCTCGATGGACAAAACCAAGGAAGTGTTTTGTCTGCTCTGCGGATGAAACAATCCTGCTTAAATGCAGGGAATTCTATAAGGTAACCTGGAAATTATCGTTTTATCAACACCTGGGGCATGCAACCCTTTTTATGCAAGTGAAAAATGACCAGTTTCATTTTTAGCTTTTTAGCATTTTTAGCTTTTTAGCTTTTTAGTTTCAACTTCTTAGGTTAGGCAGTTGGTCCAAAAATTTTTACACACCAAACGGACCAAAGGAAGTGTTTTGTCTACTAATAAAACTATCCTACCTAACCTTAGTAGTTCCTTAGCTTTCATTGTAGTTAGCTCTGTAGTTTGGTCGTTTCCAGCGTACATAAAAAGGCAATGAGCAAAGTTTCACATGGTGCAAGCTCGCTAAAAAATGAACTTACTAATGAGAGACATCCATAAAGCGACTGGCATGAGCAATGTTTCCGCAAGGTTCAAGCTCATTAAAAGATAAACCCGCCTTCAGTAAACAACCTCTATGATTGCCATTCTATCAGCCTTTGAAGCCTTGGTTGTGCTCTTACCGTCACCTCCATTCTTTTGGCTGATCGTACACTTCCACTTGATGTTTACCTTTCTAAGGAACAACTGCGATGAGTGATTCTATTAGCCACCCTCTTTACACTGCCATGTTTGAGAAGTTCCAAACTTACATGGAACTAGTTGCTACCTAGAAACATCACTCGTTCCTTAGAAACGAGTCTCTCTTAAGCTCTTTTTAGACTCGTTAAATATGAAAATATTGCCGAGCTATTGGCCTTTCTAGCTCATTAAAGTAAAGGGAAGTGCCATCCTTCCTCTACATTTTAATATTTTTGGACCTGAGGGATCATCCCACAAAAAGATCGAGCGCTTGTCTTTTTCAGCTAGCTAAAGCAATCGAAAAGTCATCCCTTTCGTATTATTTTATACTTTTTCAGAATTAAGGGATTATGCTACGATAAAGGACTGCTGGAGTTTCCTTTTCTTCCCTTTCAAACTCTCTAAAGATGAAAAGGACCGAGTTATCCTTTTCGTTAAACTCGTTAAAATAATAGCGACAAACTTGTCCATCCAGACAAGAGCGAGTTTCACTGTCGCTAGACTCGCCAAACGTAGCAACAGGTTTTCCCAAAGGGCAAATTATAGAACAAGCATATGTTATCCTCCTCAAGCCTGAAAAAAATAAAGAGCTACTTTTCAACAATGATTGGGGAAAAAAGGGAAGAAAACTTGAAGAACTTCATTGGTAGTAGGTCGCTCTTGAACATGACACTTTCACTCCATCACCATGATTGAGTCGGGTTGGGTTATTCCTTTCACCAGTCATATCACCATTGGTCCTCCACACCATCCGTCTTTTGGGGTTAACGCTACCAATCCATCTCAGTGTCGCTAACATTTTCAAGGGAAGTCATTTAAAGAATTCACCACCCAGCGAACGCCTCATCTACTGCAATACCTTCACCCTCCATTTTTCATGACCGCAATTCCTGAACCTTGTATCGTAAGATCATTTTCACCTCAAGAAAATCATTTTCTTGATTTCGTTTCATAGATGTGGGATGCATTAAGGCCCTCCTACAATGGGTCACTTCATCTCAACATCAGCTCATTATCCAAGAAGTTGACTTAGGAACAACCCTTTCAGTACTTTGAAGCTTGCATGCCTCAATGGCAAGTTTCTTACTTCCAGTGACAAGTTTACGTTAATGGCCTTTGACCGAAAGATTTTGCGTGGTGTTCAACATCAGATAATATATTCACACCAGATGAATTGTAATATAGTACCTTGAAGGTCATTATCATTATCGGTGATTCCTCTCGCGCCTATTAACAGCTTACGTCATTCGCTGGTAATCAGGCGATGTCTTTCCATGTTCGACTTTAGAACATCTTTTCACATGGATCGACTTGTACATCGAGCGAAAATTGAACAAGTTTGAAGACCCCAGATCTAGTCTCATCCATTCGAGCTGTGATATATTCAGGAAAATAAAGACATCAAATGTACATAGAAGCTGTACAGATGATCATCCAAGCTAAGGGATGATGACTCTATAAGAATCACCAGTCTACAATAGCAAACGATTATCTGCCCTATGTACATGAAAATGAATTTATAAAGCTGACCATGGGAATGCCCGCCTTAGCTAGATCATGAAAATAATATGATGATGATATATTGTATTGTATTTTATACAGGTCACCTTCCAGTTCGAATATCTCGGATCCTCATAATAAAGAATTTCACCTAACATTAGAAGATTTATGACCTCATGCTTTAGGGGGCAACTGTTATAGACATATTTGCGCACTGCAAACCCAATCATATATGTCGATAAAACAAGGGCTCTTTAACCCCTAAAAGTGTTGTTTCATACCCTAAAGAATCATGGTCAACTAATTACATCATTTCCCAGAAGTTCCACCTAAAAAACCACTCAGAACTGGCCAAAACTGGACCATACTTACTGCTCCATGGTTAAGGTGTGATGCATACTGAAAGAGCGTTCTGTGGGGGGTGATGAGCGAGAGTAGACAAATGGCAGGGACAGTTTTCTAAGTGGATATCCAAAGAATCTTCTAGAAACTTCTCATATGACACTTGCCTCTCTGAATTCACCTAGGGATGAGTAAGAGATCAATGAAATCTCCAAGTGGAAGCAAGAACTATCATTGGAATGACACTAATAAAAAACCTAGAGCTGACTCACACCTCTTCAAATATCTATAAATGGATCCATCATCTGAGAGATCTAGAGGCTGGAATTTTGTAATTTGTAAGGAAATGTTGTTGGCTTCTCTTTGAGGAGAGACATTGTATTGTTGGGTGATATTGCTTTTCATGAGGTGAAGAGGGCTTTGATGTTGGGAGGATGATGCTGGATTAGACAACTAGGTTGTAATTCTCTCTTCTACTATTAATAAAGTTGTTTGAGTTTTCCTCCATAGAATTGTGTATTTGTGAATCTTTTTATTTATGGATGCAATTTTATGGTCAATGTATTTTTGATTCTGCATTGTTTATGATATCATAGATCGAGATGCTTTGATGGTGTTTTGTTGCTTTGCCTCTACAAATATTCTCTAAAAGTGGGACAAGTAGGAGAGGAGTGGCAAGCTCTATCAAGGGAGAGAGGAAACAAGCAAGGAGCCAAGCATAAGATCTAGGTTGGTCCTCTTTGCTTCTCCCTTATCTATCATACATAAAGGAAATTAGAATTTTCTTTGATTGTTTTTTTCTAAGATAACTACCCATATCAGTGGGACTAGCAGATCGAAAAGACACTAGTTTTCCCGGAAACACTAAATACATTAAGAAGAAGTCTTTGACCTATGAAAAACACTTCTTGCTCATGAAACCCATGATGCAAAGAATAAAATAAATACATTTGTTTCTTCTTTTCATGAAATCATAATTGTAAATCATTATGAAAACCAAACCTAGTTAGCCCTTTCTTCAACAAGGGCAAGACCACAGTCACTTCCAGTCCTTGTTTTCTGCCAAGACTTGCTCTCTACAACTGCGGTAGTCCTTTCTTGAGAGTCTGTGCTAGTATGTTTCAATTCTGGGTTGTTCTAGCCCTCATACAGACCTCGGCTCTCCTTCTAGTCACTATGTCATGATCTAGAATGGCTCTACAGGCCTGCGACAACTTTGTTTGAGTACAATCCACCCATAAGCAAGCCCCTCCCTGCAAATTTTGAGACTTAGAGCACATTCCAAGCTACCAAAAATCAACACTCCCTCTTATCTAGAAATATGCTCTAGCAATGCACCCTGCTAGAGCATCACCCTGTTCCGTAACATCTCCTACTGTGTTGCTGATGTATAAAACCCTATCCACCAACTACTATGCAAATGCTACATCTGTACTATTGTTTACCTTGCAACTACCAACACTGCATCCATACTGCAACTCCCTCTGAAATTCTGCATCCGTGCTTTTGTTGGCCCTGCCACTGTCAACACTACATCCTTGTCCAAGTACTGCTGCTACTGCATGAATAACGTAAAAGCATCCCAAATACTGAACTAACTGTGTTCAGTATGATGCATCTCATTACTGGAGTCTAACTCCTTCTTGTCTTTGCGTTGACCCTATGAAACCTCTGCACTGTTGCTGACTCTGCTCTGTGCCAATTGCACTGCTGCCAACTCTGCTTTGTGCTTCTCAGTCTCTGACACTCCTAGCCATTGCAATTGTCACTCTAGCATTCCTATGCACCAATTGACACTGATCCATCCTACTACTACTAATTTGGGCTCCTGTAGTAAGGCATTGATCCGAGAGGTAGACTCCTGAAGGATGTTGCCCATCTACAACAACTTTGACGGTTTTTATAATTAAGCAGTAGTAATTTTTGAATACAATCTCTGGATGCCTTCCCGACAATCCAGTTATAGATAATATCACTGACTCTTATCACTTATGGGAAATCCAAGCCCATAAGTGATTCTTGTGGTTCTCCAACCTCCAAACCCTGAACCCTAGGGCTTGGAGTTCCTCCCAAGCTACTCAAAAATCAACACTCCCTCTTAGTAAGGGAGGTACTTCCAAGATTAAGAAACAACTCATCATCATCATCACTACTCGCAACACTCACCAACTCTTAGCCCTCATCACTACGGAAATCATTGTAACATGAATTACGCCTCTCTCAATAGTGTCACTGTCATTGGAAGCATCCTGCTTCTACTTATTCTCCTGTATCTTTCTCCAATCCCTCCATGATTTGTTCTTGGTAGATGTGGAAGCACCCTTGCTCCCCACTCACCGCACGCTCTTCTTGGGCTGTAAAGTCTCCCCCTGAATCTACAAGCTTCCGCTAGAACTAGACTCCCTCTAAGCCTCTAGAACATGGACCTTCTTCTCTGGAACTTGTACCCGTACCTTTGAAGCCTGCACCTGCACCTACTCCACCTACTTCTTCTTCCCATGATCCATAGGCTTGCTCATTAGCCTATAGAGACCATGCTCTCTAACTCCAAGCATAATACATGTGGAGCTAGAGCCTCTATATGTGAGTGCTAGTACAAACAATACATCCTAGACTCGCATCACTCGTCCTGTATCCATCCTACATGGCACATCTCCCAATCCTTGGATCTCCTTTAACTCTTGTCACCCAACACCCTATGCAACTTTGAGTCCCATTCATCTAGAGTATCGAAAACCTCTTGTGACCCTGTCATATGTTTCAAAGCACCATTTTCCACATACCATCTATCCTCATCGATAGTACCCTATGATAAATGAGAGATCATAGCAAAGTCGTCCTCCTCCAATATCTCGGTGAGAGCATCTATCTCAGCAAAAATGGCAACACTAATGACTTACTTCCCTTTCTTCTTCTCTTCATCTCCCTTCTTCTTCATCGGACATGTCATGAAAAATGATCCCATCTTACCACAGTTGAAACACTCAACTTTACTCAAGTCCTTCCTCTGCTCACCCTTCATTCATGCTGCAAATGCCATGTCATCATCTGAAGCCCTCTTCTTCGGATGAAGATCCTCGTCTCACAACTACTCCTGACTGAAGTCATCCCACAACCTATTCCACTTTAGAAACCCCTCTCTAGCAACAATCCCTTTGATAAAGGGCTTCCATTCCTTTGTGAACCCTTTCAAAGCCATCCTCACCATATCAGAAGTTGAAATAGTCACACCGATGATAGCAAAATCATATTTGACCTTACACAATCTTGTCAGATACGAAGTCACTCCTTCACCCTGTATCATCTTGGTGGACTTCAACTTATCCTCCAATACTAGTACTCAATTCTTGTTCTTAATCTGGAACAAATTCTGAAGATCCATCCACATCTCATGTGCAATGTTCTTCCTTGACAGTTCCAATTCCTTTGGGTTAGTTGGCTTCTTGATGGATTTCTCGACCAAATCCCATATCTTGTTGACTTGCAAGACCAACTTGATCCTTTCCTTCCATGGACTATAGTTGGAAAACCCCTCTAACCTGTCCTCATACTGGAGACCAACCTGTAATTTCAACATTGTCACTTACTGTTAAATTTAGGATCACATGTTCTTTACTGAACACAAAAGCTTCAATATCTCATTAGCCCAATTATTAAGTCATTAGCAATCATGTGAAACATTATCACCATAATAGTAATTGAGAGAAGAACATGTATAATAAAGAATGAAGACAAACCAAGACAAGAGGACACAATAAATTGGCTCAAGCTAGGGAAAAACCCCAAGATGGGGAAAACCCTTGATCAATCTTCTTATTATTATTAATCATCAAATGTTCAATAGAGAGAGAGAATGAGAGTACAATCAATGTCAAGGATGACTTGCCAAGATGATGACTAGAACCACCGACCATATGCCAAATATACTGCCTAGACAAGTTTGTAATTCTATCTTCAAATAATAGCAGACAAGTTCTACCCTAACTAGTAGACAATAGAATTCAAAGCAGCAAATCAATAGAATCCAAATAGCTCAAACTTGATTCGCTTAAAGTGGCTTCCTTTGATAATTATGAAGAGGTGAAGGCAGTCCCATAATTTGAGCAGTGAAGCCCAGTCAAAGAGTTGACAAGTTTTGTGGTCCAAAATCTACAGTTAGGGCTTGAATATATATTGCCTAAATAGCCCAAATCTAGAGGCAAATGTTGCAGTTCTTCCTTCAAGAAAATTTGAGCTTACTTGGCTAAGGTTCTGAGCTGCAAAAAACGCTCACCAAGGTTCCATGTGTACTAAACTTGGGATTAGGATATGCAACATGTTTTTCTTCATAGAACAACCCTTCAACTCCTCTGTCCAAGACTCATACATCCCATGGCCTTCCTGAAATGATTACAAGGAGATTCATACTTCACCAATGGAGAAAGTTCACCAATCTTCACTACCCTAACCTGTGGCTGCCATTCAGCTTCAAGGTTGAACCTATGGAAAGAAAAACACACCAAAAGCATACCCAATTCATGTCCTCATATCTCCTTAAGCTGTGGTTATCTCATAGATATATTAGAGCCCTTTTCGTTGAGTCAAATGAGGTTGAAAGGCACCTCCTTATCTATAATTCAATGGTGTTGAAGAGATGTGACCATTGGAATAGGTGAGACGACATATAGGAGAGGCCAACCTTGATAATTTTATATGTGAGAAACAAAAATTCAAAATCACACTTTTGCTTAACCAAATTCGATGATCTTTAGGTCGATTTTTGCAATCTTGAAAAGAGGAATTCAATTGAATGATTATCTCCATCGACTGAGTTGTCCAAAGTGGAATTTGGCCCTAGTTTCCAATTTTAACACTCCCTCTCAACTAGGGAGCATTCCACCTACCAATCCATCTGTCATCATCATACCATCCTGTCATCATGTACCATGTCTGTCATCACTATTCTATTCTACTCTTCTTTGTTGAACCATGAAGTAATAATGAAGAATAAGTGATCGAGAGTGAGTCACAAGGCCTTACCACTCTCCATTGACAAAAGTCAGTCCTTGATCCCAGATCAAGTTGTTGAACACCATGCATCCTAGTCATAGGGAGTACAACAGTACATGATTCATCCATCGGTAGTGCTATGGTCCCTAACCACCTTTTCCAACTCATTGGCCAAATGAGAGGTACTTCCCATGTGTCCTGGACTACATGGGTAGGATGATGTAAGAACATCATCAGGGAAAGAAGATATCACATCCTGCTCACAACCACTTGTAGGGAAAGGAGAAACCACATCCTACAAACAGATGTCCTAGTCATATGTAGGGAAAGGATGAACCACCTCCTACAGGAATGCAAAACACTGAGAGTAGGGAAAGGATGAACCATGTCCTACATGCATGCAAATCAACAATAGTAGGAAGGATCCTACATGTGGGGAAAGGATGAACCACATCCCACCAACATGTCAACCATAGATTGTAGGGAATAAACATCCTACATGTGGGGAAAGGATGAACCACGTCCCATCTACATGTCAACAGATTCCTATAAGCATCTTTGACTGGTTATCCACAGGATAAGATGAACCACTCATCCTACTCATATGCCATAGGAGAAGGTGAACCAATCATCCTATGCATATGTCATCAACAACAGGGGAAGGTGAAGCACTCACACTATGGTCGCTTATATCTCAATAAGTACAACAAGCCCCTAGAAGTTCCCAGAGCTTAATTGTTAAATATTGACCAAGGATCCCTTCATATAGGGAATAGCACCAAGATGCTTTCTGAAAGTCAAGACTAGATCACTGGGAGCCTCATAGCTCCATTCAACATCATATAGATGTATATATAGCAGGCAACACTTAGAAATCCTCTGCTTCTTGTATATCTTGATGAAGAAAATATTTGACTGATTTTACTCCTTACTCAAGGAGACCACAACCTAAACTTGTCTTTTAGAGTGCAAAGCATATATTTGACAACCTGCTCATCATTAGATCCATCCACTTTGTAGATAGTTTATTAATGCAATCAATCAAGTGATGATTTTGGCAGTGCTCTTTGTCATACTACTGGGGAGATCCAACAGACAACTCTTCAATATGTAATAATTAGTCTCTTATTCATTTTCTTCAAAGTTCGAAGGCAAATTAAAAAAAAAGCTTCATCCTTAGACATAAACAACAGTAATCAATGAGAGGATCCTATCACGGTCCTATCTTCTTAAGGTAAGAAATTAGGGAGACCTCAAACCTTTCTTCCAAGATTTGGGCTTACGCCTTTTCTTCATATTGAAGTTCAAATTCCTGGCACAGTACAACAGACTAGTGTTGCGAACATCTCGATAACATCCCGATTTTATCTTGAAATCACGATTTATTGGCCTAGCTGATGTTTGTCGTTTTTTACCAGTATTTTTATGGTATCTTGATTTTGCCGATGTTTGCCAATTTTTATTCATATTTTCCCTATTTTTACAATTTTTTAGTTTTCTGGACCCTTGCCGATTTTATCCCGATGCCGATGTTCGCAACATTGCAACAAAAATAGGAAATCATAAATTGTGGCAAGATATATACCAAAATAACAAGATCCATAAATTGTCTATGCTTCGGAAGTGGAACATAGGAATTTGACCTTTCTAAAAAATCAACTCCCTCTCAATGAGAGGATTATTATCTGATAATGGTTGCATCCGAGGTCATGACTTCTAAATATTGAGCTATCTACAATCTGCTAGCATTCCTATCATTAGTCTTAGGTTTATGAGCCACAATCATATGTAGCTTAGGAGATATAACATATCATCTAAGTTAAACTATTAGAGACATCCAGGGATACTATAGCTCCGTCTTAAGCCTTCATCAATCTGCCCCTCTTCTTTAATATGGGATTTTATCATACCCCAATTGTATTAGAAAGCTTCCTAATCGGAAAAATTATCATCATGATCCTTCGTTAAATAGGGTGAAGAAATCCTTTTATGAGATCATCTAGATAATTAGCTACTTCATGGTTGCTACCAATCCATTTTATGAAGGTCCCTTTTATTTAGGCATCACAAAATATGGGTTTTCCAAGGATCCAATCACTGTTCCTTATGATTATAGGGGTTGCACAAAGGGGCTAGTTCTCTCTTAACTGAAAAGAAAAGAGAATTTCAAGTTTGCTCATATTGAGACATTTATTACCAAATTTTAACTGCTTCAGGACATGCTAGAGTAGCTTGCTTCAAATCTGATTATGTCAAGGTTTCTTATGTAATCCTAATTTAGAGTCCTAGCCCTTTCTAGCATTTTTTGTAACATCATCTGCCATACTCTGGAATCTAGATAGTCTAGAGGGAATCCAATACGTACCAAGGATCAAATGTTCCACAAGAATAACTCTAAATGCCACCAATTTGATTGATGCCAAACTGCAAATAGTATCATAGGTTGGCCGACTAATGTGTTGCAACAAAACCTAACATCAGCATGCTCTGCTTCACTGTACCAATTTTTCAAGTACCCTCTATTCAACCTCAATTCTGACATATGTCAAAATAAATAGGTCAATAACTGCAATGACACCGTTGTATTAAATGTTGTTAATGCGACCCTTTGATGCTATACTTCTTGAAATAAGTATCATGCCACTTTCAAATATTCAAATGATGAATCCCTAGACCCTACTGCAATATTATGAAACTTCTTGACATTATCTGAACACTCTGCTCAACAGTAATCAACATTCATTAGCTTTGAAGGTTTCTACATATCTAAGGAAACTTTGTTTTGCTATCAAACCAACATACTGTAACAAACTAAATCCTCAAATCATGCTTATATCAATTTTGATGGATTTCAATCTTAAGAAAACATATCACTGCAGTGTATAAATGGTAGTAAGAATGGGACTTGTCACAATTAAAAGCTTCAAGGGAATCTTCACAATTCAATCTCATGAACCTCGGTTTTGCACCGATCCCTGACATTGTGGATGGTCTGAAAATGGGCTCTTAGGATTCTTTTCTAACTTACAAGAACCTCTCCCACTTCCAAAGCTTTAAATTTTCCCAAGTCTTAATGATTAACCAATGTAGAATTAAGAAATGCTTGAAAATATGGGTGTATGCTTGTATTTGTTTCAGCTGATTATTTACCTTAAAATCTATTGTTTGTGCTGATATGGGAAGGTACTTAACTGATATAAAAATGCATATAACAGTAGTTAAAGTAGTAATAAAAACAAACACATAAGACAACAGTATAATATGGAGTTCACCCTGATATATTGGGCTACATCTCCTTGATCTCTAATCAACTCGCTTAGGCTCTCTGGGATAATGGCAATAGTTCTTTTACAAGTGCCTACACTTAACTCCAATGTTTTATACAGGAACATTGGGCTTAGAAAACCATCTTATCCCCTGGCTCTTGGAGCCCTTCATCTTTCTAGCTCTAGCTCTTGCTTTGGCTATGGCTCCGACTCTCGCTCTGGCTCTGTGGCTTTGGCTTTGGTTCTGGCACTCGCTCTGGCTCTTGGCTTTGGCTTCTCTAAGCTCTTTCTCCTGCCCTTTTACATGCCTCTGTGAGTTGCTCAGCTTCCAAGTAACTCCATCAGCAATATGTTGATGTCAATTGAGCTCACTAGCTTTTCCACTCAACCTCTGAGTGACTCTCCAGACTCTCTGTGCATTCAGCGTCTTTCGCTCTTCGCTCTCCGCTCTCTCTTCTACTGTTCTCTCTATTCTTGGCTTAAGGCCAATCTGTCTCAAAACTGTTCGAGTACCTTCTTTCGGCTGTTATAGTCACTACATCACCTCACAGGGAAGCGACCACATATTCCATAATGGATAAGTGTCAGGTTCACCGGAAACACTCAATCATTTGAAACAGTCATTATTTCCATTTTATTCTAATAATGCCCGCGAAACACGAATCTCTGCCAACTCATCGTCTATGTCGGATTTCAAATCTTTATGTGCCGTGGCTTATTTCTTTCTCGGTCCAGTGATCCATCAGGTGCAATCTCCGCCATTAGATCTGGAGCCCCCAGATCCTACGATATTCGCTCATTTCGTGCGGTTGACTTGCTCAACCGTTAGCATGATATGAGAGGTGGTTTTCTCTCTCATCTGCTAGACATGCATCATGTGATGAATGGAATTGCTCATTTTCAGCCAAACCCACTTACCACCCAAGGGTGCCTCCGATATATACCACCGGCTTTGGAGCGCGGGACCCACCTTTCGCCTTAGCGCTTTCTCCATTGTTTCCCGGCTTCCCATGCAACCGAGCACTCAGGGCCTTTCCTTCTCGAGGGGTTTTACCCAATGATGCGCGATTAGCACTTTGCACTAATCGCGCATTAGAAAACAACGTCTGTTTTTTGGTTTGAGCCTCCTAATTGCCATTTTTAAGCCATGCACAGTCCCCATGGGCCATCGATCAATGCACTTTGACTGAAGGTCCTCCTTGCTCTGTGCTGGCTGCAAATTGTCATTGTTCAGAGGTTATTTTTGATAGGCCTCGACATCCATAAGACTTTAAACTTTGGTATGAGCTTTTATAGAGTTCGAGTAGCTTTAAGAGAGTTTAAGGATCCAATCGGATCAAGCCTTCCCACTAAAAGAACTTTTGGTCCACCAAAAGACTGAAATACTAATCTGAGCTATAAATGAGAGTAACAACACCCTCTTCTTTCAACCTCCCTACACTTGCCTTTTCATAGTGCCTCTGAGCTAAAATATATACCCCCTTCCCTTCTTGGATGGGTTGGTCATCTCGGGAAGAATGGTTTTCCTCCTTGACTTCATGCAAAACTTCTGCTGTGATGTTTACAGAAGGTAGTTTGAGCTTCTTTGCCTTGATTCTTGATCCAAGGTGGCTCAAAAAAATGTGAAGTACATCTGCTCCACAAAACTTTCATTTGTACTTGTTTGAAAAGATGCCAACAACAATTGTTAACAACAGTAGGCATACAGACAACAACTGCATGGGCTAACTCATGCTTCAACAAAGAAACAGATTTCACATCTTATGAACCCTTCCATGTCTTACATCTACATACAAATGAAAAGCCAATAAAACATGCCTTTACAACAAATGGCCCTTCAAGTCGAGCATGTAGGAAAAAGACCTTTAGGAATCTTTTCCAAAAGATGAAACACTTCATCCTTATCTCCATTTTAGGAAGCAATTTAACTTCTCCCAAGCCAGCATCACATGCCTCTCATGCTCAAGCATGCATTCTATCTATCAAATTTCGCATAAGTACATCGTACTTCGAAGCTGAAATGAACATGTTATTGTAGCAATAAAGTGAGTTTCCTACTCAACTTCTTTTTATTTACCATTTGGTAAGATCTTGCAACTTTCATTTATTCCACAAATAAATGCAAACAAATGCATCACTAGAAATGCAGCCTTAATTGGATAAGAATTCTAACCATTTCTCACCAATCCATTTCAAAGGTCCCTCCTTTGTTTGCACATCAGCATCAATATGTGAATCATCCTGAACCACATCAATCATGGAATCTTTATTTCCATCCCTGCCATTTTCTTTTTCCACCTTCTCCTTCAGCTTTGGTGGAAGCAACACTGGATTCAAAGTCCAACACCTTGAAGCAAGATGCCCTTGCTTATGGCAGTAAGTGCAACAAACGTGCATCCTTTTGACAGCATGATTTGCCCTGTCCTGTGGACCTTTGGCTGCTTGCTTCTTTTTCTTCAAAAGTTTCCTATATGTGGCCATCCTCTTCCAACATCTAGAAACATAATGGTTATCCAAACCACAAAAGGAACATGCAATTATTTTTCCATGCTTTACAAAATCCAAAGGAATGTGTTTAGAACGAGATTTATATGTGCCTCTTTCACCTTTGTTGCCTTCATGAGGAGGTTAAGCAAATGAAGTAGTAGCTCCCTTTGGAACACTATCACTTTCTTCAAGGCTGTCAGAGTTTCCTAACTCTGTGGTTCAAGTGTGTGCTTCTGAACGTCTGCATCATGCGAATGATGTTTCGAGCTATTGCATTCCTCCTGAATACAATCCTCACACTTCTGAAGTAGAGGACCTGCAATGAAACTCCTTTTTTGAACTATTTCAATGGCCTACATGGTAGCTTTGGAGCTCTCTCCATAAGACTGCCCATAGCCAAGACCGAAATACTTAGGCCTTTCCTCAACCATTATTGGCTCAACAATACCTTGTGCATGTTTTCCCAATCCCTTTCCTTCATAGCCCATCTTGGACATTAGCTTGGAACCTATGCCTCTGGTATGTTTTTCAAAAGAACCAATATAAGCATTCTTAGAAGAATTTGAAGACAAACAGGAATGGATTACCTCTTCTTCAAGTTGATACTTGGCCAAGGCTTCTTTGGGAACAAAGAGTTGTGACTCCAACTCATGCATCCTTTTCAGGTTCATACTTGCAATATGAAGTTGCCTCTCCGTTTCCCACAATTTGTCAGAAAGCATCTGCTTCTCTTCCTCCATGAAATTCAACTTCTCTCTAAGTATGCTGCTCTTCCTTCCATCCTCATACATTTCTCTCACCTTATCCATCATGGTGGACAAGTCTTGCTTCATGTCTCCATCAAAGGAACTTCAGGAGCAAGAAGAATTTGACAACTCACTTGTAGAAGTTGTCATCTTCAAAAGGCACAAACGAACTTCAAACAAGATTATTAAAGAGCTTATCCAGTAACCTCTTGCAAAAACCTTTTGTTATTCAAGGACTGCATTGAGGTCCTTTGGGATAGAAGAATGCCTTCAACTCTTCTTCCTTCTTGTCCTTCCTAGACTGAGCTATCAATAGCTTTCCCTTCACCTCTGCAAACTCAAACAATAGTCAGTCTACAACCAAGCATACAATTGATGAGGCAATCAATCCTTGACTGACAAAAAACCTTTCAGACAAGCAATCTTTGTCCTATCAATCAAGCATTCTGACACAACCTTCTTTGAAGGTGGGGTTAATCAATCTTAAGCTCTGATACCACCTGATCTGAAAATGGGGCTCTTAGGCTTCTTTTCTAACTTACAAGAACCTCTCCCACTTCCAAAGCTTTAAATTTTCCCAAGTCTTAATGATTAACCATTGCAGAATTAAGAAATGCTTGAAATATCGATATATGCTTGTATTTGTTTCAGTTGATTATTTACCTTAAAATATGTTGTTTGTGCTTATATGGGAAGGTACTTAACTGATATAAAATGCATATAATAGTAGTTAAAGCAGCAATAAAAACAAACACATAAGACAACAGTATAATATGGAGTTCACCCTGATATCTTCGTCTACATCTCCATGAGCTCTAATCAACTCACTTAGGCTCTTTGGGATTATGGCAATAGTTCTTTTACAAGTGCCTACACTTAAATCCAATGTTTTATATAGGAACATTGGGCTTAGAACACCATATTATCCCCTAGCTCTTGGAGCCCTTCGGCTTTCTAGATCTGGCTCTGGCTCTTGCTCTGGCTCTGGCTCTGACTCTCGCTCTGGCTCTGTGGCTCTAGCTCTGGTTCTGGCTCTTAGCTCTTGGTTCTGGCGCTCGCTCCAGATCTTGGCTCTGTCTTCTCTAATCTCTTTCTCCCAGCCTTTTACATGCCTCTGGGTTGCTTGACTTCCAAGCAACTCCATCAGCAATATGCTGCTATCAATTGAGCTGTCTAGATTTTCCATTCGACCTCCATGTGACTACCTAGACTCTCTGCGCATTCAGCATCTTTTCGCTCTTCGCTCTCTGCTCTCTCTTCTACTGTTCTCTCTATTCTTGGCTTAAGGCCAATCTATCTCACGACTATTCGAGTACCTTCTTTCGACTGTGATTGTCGCTGCATCACCTCACAGGGAAGTAGCCACCTATTCCGTAATGGATAAGTGTCAGGTTCACCGGAAACACTCGATCGTTTGACATGGTTGTTATTTCTATTTTATTCCAAGAATGACCGCGAAACATGAATCTCTACCAACTCATTGTCCACGTCGGATTTCAAATCTTTATGCGACATGGCTTATTTCTTTCTCGGGTCCGGTCAAACATCAAGTGCAATCTCCGCCGTTAGATCTGGAGCCCCCCAGATGCTACGATATTCACTCATTTCACGCGGTTGACTTGCTCAACCGTTAGCGCGTGATGAGAGGCGGTTTTCTCTCTCATCTGCCCGACACGCATCGTGCGATGAATGGAATTGCTTGTTTTCAGCTAAACCCACTTACTGCCCAAGGGTGCCTTTGATATATACCGCTGGTTTTGGAGCGCGGGACCCACCTTTCACATTAGCGCTTTCCCCACGGTTTCTCGACTTCGCATGTGATCGAGCGCTCGGGGCCTTTCCTTATCGAGGGGTTTTGCCCAACAATGCACTAATCATGCATAAAAAACAACCTCCAATTTTTGGTGTAAGCCTCCTAACCACCATTTTTGCGCCATACACAGTCCCCATGGGCCACCGGTTAATGCGCTTTGACCGAAGGTCCTCGTTGCTCTATGCTGGCTGCAAATTTTCGTTGTTCAGAGGTTATTTCTATTAGGCTTCGACATCCATAAGACTTTAAACTTCGGTATGAGCTTTTATAGAGTTCGGGTAGCTTTAAGAGAGTTTAAGGATCCAATTTCGGATCAGTGGCATTAAGCACACTCATTCCTGCAAGCAAATAAATTGTATGCATATTTTGTCTCAAATCCCTCTACCATATAAGGACTTTACACTCTCGAAGAACAAGAGAATCGATATCCTTGTGACATCAGTAATTCTAGAAATCTGTCCCAAAACTTGATTTGAATGTAGTCAATGTGTACATCCAATAAGCCACGATCTTCCGATTCTCTCCCCACTTTAAAGTAAAGTTGGGGTTGTTAAGCCAACCAATTCATACGCATAATGTGGGCAAAAGATGTTTTGAACCCAGGTCATTATTGTGGCTACCCCTCTCTTAAATTCTAGATGGAACCTCGATGGAGAGCTTGACCAACCAATTTCAATATCTTATTTTTAATTGTTTGTCCATGTATTTTTACCATTATTCAATAGGAAAAACATTTATGCTTTGTCATGTTGATTATGTGGCTATATAATTTTTTCATATTAGGTTTGATTTCTTGATCTTTGTTCAATGTAGTTTATGGCTCGTCTTAATTATCCTTTTTCTCACTTAGAAGCTAAAGGATGCTTTTACAAAATTGGCATAGACATGTCCATACCAAACATTGTTGGGTGCTCTTATGTTTTTTTCTCCTCATCTATGGATTGGGTCCAGTTTTAGATTAAGTAGAAGCTCGTTTTTACTTGACTTATTGTTTCTTAGGTTGATATCTAAGAATTATTTTCCCATGTGTTCCTCAATGCTTTTGTTCCTTTCCTCATATGTTTGTAAAATTAAAGTGGGTTGTCACCCTTTAACTTCCCTTTTGAAAGTTTTTGCATCCTTCCTTGCTATCTTCTAGTTGGTGTATGGATTTAATTCATCTTGTTTCTCCATTATTGGGAGATTTCTTGATTTTTTCCACATTCAAAATAAGGTCTACATTTCAAGGGAGTGTTTCTATAGTGTATTGTCTACTTCTAAGCATGGTCAAGGAGTTTTAAATTAAGAGAAATTGGTAACCCCTCCATTTCCAGATCAATTATAGCATGTTTGGCTATCCTTATATCATTTGTAACTTATAAAACTTTCAACAGTTTTCTTGAGGTATTGTTTGTGCTTTCAAAGAGTTATGCTTCACTAGGATCCCAAATATAAGTTTGACAGGCTTACTGGAACATAGGCTATGAAGGTGGAGTTTTACAATGGACCAAATCTTGCTTTCGAATATTATCTATCCTACTTAAATGATCCATCGGCCTCCTCTGAATACATTATCCCCTACTGTTAAATCAAGAAAAATGCCATGAAGTGCTCTCAGATTAGCATGGTTACCTTTGTTTCTTCTTAGCTACATCCTTTGACACAAGGACAAATAGAACCCCCAAAATAAGACATATGAGATGTGAAAATATATAAATTGATTTATATATAATATATATATTTTTTTTTTCTGCGTAAGACTGAGCTAATTTATATTACAAAAAACCGAAAATTTACATCCAGATTACAAAAAGGCCGAGGCCTTGTATCTCCGTGGATATTTCCATGACTTTCTGTCAAAATAACCATTCCTTAACAGCTTGCGAAACCGACCTTAAAACGACACAGTAGGCGTTTACGCCAACACAATGGACAATTTGACACACAGGACATGTAGACTGTCATAATCGACACCTGGCAAGATCGACACATAGACTTACAGCGACACATGGACTGATATTGACACGTAGACTTAACCTTGACACCCTAATATGCGGACACATGGAAAGAGACAGAGAAAGGATGGACAGAGAGCTGCATTCCTGGCCGAGAGGACGGAGAGGCTACTGTGTTATTCTTCATCTGTCTCATAAGGCTCGTCCTCCGTCGCTAGCCTCTGTTCTTTCTTGTCTTCCACCTCCGCTGGTTGAATTCCTTCTTGGGCAGGCTGCATTGTCGAAGTTCTGGCTTCCTCTGTTTGAGTGGGTGACCTGAAATCCACCCTTGGCACCTGCATATCCACCATGGGCATCGTTAAACCTTCCCGTGGCCTGCGAAAGTCGCTGCAGTGTTCAACAGTGATGGACACGATCAGCGTGTTATTCTCCAGAGTGCAGGGTATGCGATATTTAACCGCGGGATGTTCCAAATGGCCACAGTCCAGGGGTTCTCCTCTTCCTTGGCCAATTTGCTGACCGATAGTTCGACGCGAGCTGCCATCATGGACCTGAGGAATGTTACCAGAGGAAGCTGGTGGAGAGGCCATCCTCTGAGTTGCAGGATGGCCCCGCGAACCGCCTCTGCCCCTCGAACCTCCTCTGCCCCTCGAACCGCCTCTGCCCCTTAACCCCTCAGACATTCTACAAACGATCACCTGAATCTCTGATAAGATCCTGCACCTGGCCAGAGTGTGCTCTGTTGCCCTCAGGAACTACTCAGGTTTCTGCGTATTGTGCGGGAGAGCAACGCTTTTATGGAGCGCCATGATCCTCTGTCCAGGTCGCGCATTGAATGGCGCTTGAACCCTGGCTACCATCCCCAGGAATGTCTCTGTCCTCATTAATTCGCCTGAAGCCGAACGGTCCTTCACCTTGCCTGAGCTCCCCTGCACATTTATTGTCTTGGCATAGTGGTGTGTGGTGGCTTGTCCGGGCTGACATCTGCCCATGTGACTCGCCACCTGCCATTCACGCCACGTAATCACCCGCATCCGGGGTTGATTTATATATATTATATATGAAATAAAAAAATATTAAAATTACAGAAAAATAAGACATGCAGACAAAAGGAGCTACATCAAACACGTGTTGAGACACTTTATTGATTTGTTGGGACACATTGCTTACACATCAAACACATCTGAATAGATTTTTGAAATTTTTTGGTGCCTCGATTGTTGTATATGTAGGGGTAGTTGGGGCTGGACTATTTGACACATGTTAGACATGCAATCTTGCATGCCCATGAATTCAGGTGTCCAACATGTGGATTTCTAGGGATTTTGATTTCTTGATATCCAACTTTGTATGGATTTAATAGGAAGACATTACTCACATGAGTTTGCATTATGTGGTTTTTCACTAGTTGATGATGCCATATAAGATGGTTTTGGTTTCAAAAACTTTGGATTCTTCTACTTACTGAAAAAAATCTTATCTTTAGGTGTGGATAAAGCTTTTGCTTTGATTCTTCTTGGAAAAAAATTGGTAACTCTTTATGGTCATATGAATTCTAGAGAGTAAATTTAAGTCTTTCTCCCCTTCCATGAAATATGATTTGTTGTGTTTTGTTGGGATCTAAGTATGCTCATAAGGAGCAGGGGATGACAAAAACATAACCTAATGCTCGATGACATATCCATGTTTATCAATTAGGCTTCAACCTTCAAGGTGTTATATCCCATTATTTCTACCTCTTGAATGTCCAGCATTAGGCCTATCAGCCTACTAAGCTGCCTTATTGATTGCAAAAGCCTCAAAGCTTTTTAGGTAGCCTTGCAACTGGTTTGGATGCCCACATGGTTTGGGAAATTGTTGGCTTTCTTTTGCCATGTTTTGGTCCTACCTTAGAAAAGAGCTTGTTTGCAATACTTTTCATGTCTTTTATTTTTCATTTTTTGTAAAGTAAAAATCTATTTAAGCCTTGAAGAAAAACATCATAGCAGTTTATGGTTTGCCTTGGTTTTCCACATGGGAAACCAAACTAGTGACAAAACCATAAATTTTCTAACACCCAAATAAATTGTCTTTGAAATCTCATCAAAGAAACAAAAAAACTGTACTACACGGCTGGAAAGCTTGATCTATCAACTAACTTAGAAATAAAAAATTGACAAAAGTAACTTAAAAAACTAAAATTATTAGCAATTTTCATTTGGATTTGAAAAAGCTTGAAGCATACATCACTATTGGCTCCTTTCTACTGCTAGGAGAACATCTAGGATCCTGGGGGAAGGCTTATATGTTCTTCAATATGACATAGACCCTTGTCTAGGTTCCTCATAGTTAGTTGTAACTTGTCCAACATGAGAAGGATTTTGTTTTTGCATTTATTTCAATCTAGGAAGACGTGGCCAAGCAAGAGATTCAAATTCTAATTGATGTAAAAATGTATATGTATTGAGTATAGGAAACTCTGGCATGCCTTGTATCAGGAACCCAATCAATTATTTCCCAAAGCACTTCAAAGTCTGTCAAACAATGATATCCCCTAGCTATGTCACATTATACCTGAGTAATTTCTCCTTAATATATTTTGGATTATTGGCTAGATACATTTGGGCAAAGCTTTATGCTCTTTGTTGGGGTCTAGATCTCCCTTGATCCTGAAAGTAAGCAACCCCTCATTGACTCCTGGTGCGTTGATGAGGCATTGCGAGAAGGTGTCAGATAAGAGATGAATTTCTTAGAAAGAAAATATTGTTGCCTAGGGAGGGTATTACGAGAAAGAGTAGGATGAGGAGGGGAAAGTAAGGGAGAGATTGGTCTAACAATGAGATAATAAAGACAAGAACATTGCAAAAGAAGATACATGGCGAGGAAATTATGTAATGTTTATCATGTTATCTAACATTAGGTCATTGTATTAATGATTTATTAATGATGTGATTTTTTAGTAGCCATATGTGGTTGTGTCATTTATTAAGTATTAGGGGTTCCAATTGAGATTAAATTCTAACTTTGAAAACAAATTTTTTTATCCTTTATACTATACCAATGTTTATTCCTTTCCTTGAATTATACATATATTGGTTAAAAAAGTTGCTTAAATACATTAATAAAACTTTCCTTTCAGCCTAGGAAAAACTAGGGGATAATCATTCTCTAGATGGAATTGGGGGACAACACAATGTTTAGTTTTATATACCAAAATTCATAAGGCCTACAAAAAACAACTAAAATTAATTAGGATGATTCTGTGCTTGGTTTGGCAAGATTTTTAAGGCTGATTTGGGCCTTACGATACATAAATGGATTTGGTTCACCAAGTGTCTATATGACAAGACAATGAATCTGCATGCACCCCTAAACAAGCATGGGATTTTCATCGAGATTTTTTATTGGAACACCATTTTGGCTTATAGTATTTTCTCATTGAGAAGTACAAACATGTACTTTGACAACATCATTGAGAAGAAGATCTCTTTTAGTATTCCTTAGTAATCATGTGCAAATACTTGTGGAAAGCTACTTCTCAAGTTCACTTTCAATGCAATATTTAGTGACTGCTTTAGGTGGGAAATCAAAATGGTAGGACATGAACTCTAAAATGACATAGGTTAGAACTTGCCACTACCAATTTTACAATATTTGCAAGCAATTCTATCTTTGGTTGTCTCTGGTCTTAACAAAAGGTTTCAAAATGGAAAGATACTTGAAAAAATTAATTAATTTCTTGGAGCATACCTATCTAGATCATGATAAAATGAATCTGAATCATCTCCACTGTTATGATACAATGGAAATCATAATATTTCAGTACATACAAAATAGAATAATAACAGAAAATGCAAAACTAACAGAAAGAAGACATGTCTTGTGTTTAATTACAAGAGATCACCTGTATTTATAATACAATGAGAGGGGCCTGCCATTAAATATAGGTGGTTGGCTTGTTCACCTACCAATTAGTGACAAGTCAAATATGCACAGGATTAGACACTATAATCTAAATAAACTTAACTACATGATGTATGTACACCAATGTCCCATCATAAGTGCATCTTAGGGACATAGGGAAAATATGTTTAATCTCAAAATGGGTCCTAGCTACAAGGTCATGATAGGTACCATGTACAAAGTGTTCAAAACAATAAAATCAGAGATGGGGAGTGAGATTACTCCCACCTTAGGGACAATTTCCTTCACCCCAAGCAAGGTGTGAAGTTGAAAATAATGAGACCTTGTTAAGGGTTAGCGAAGATGTCAGCAACCTGCATCTCCGTGTGTGACAATACTACAAACCAATAATCCTACCATTAATAAACTGTTAGATGTAATTCATATGGACTTCTATAGGTTTGGGAAGTTGATGCTCTACTGGCTGCCTGATAATATGGAAAACACTCTGATTATTGCCCCATATTAGAGTAAGTTGCTCTCGCTGAAAACTAGACTTGGTCAAAATATGTTCAATCCAAATAGACTCAGTGGTAGCAGTATCAACATCTCTATATTTTTCATCCATAGGAGGAAGGGCATTGACAACTTGCTATTTTCTAGACCAAAAAACAGGACCAGAGCCAAGATGAATGACATAGATAGAGTTGGACTTGCAATAATCAAGATTTCCAACCTAATCAGAGTTTGTATAACCCACTAAATTTGCATTACCATCAGAATAATATTGAATGAAGATTTCTAATGAAGCTCTTGTGGTTCCTTCATGACTGGGAGACCAACCGGCTACATAGGAGATATCTAGACAACCGTGAGTCAAGTACAAAATGCCTCCAACGAGCTACCGATACAACATAACATAAACCAAAGGAGTGGAAACACTTGGTTGATAGCTTGACCCCTGACAAAAAGGGTGTGGGTGTAAATATGCAATCCAATCTCTAAAATCTGCTAAAGAGATCAAACGCACAATTGAACTGTGATATGCTTATCCTAGATGCAAACTAAAAGAGTTGTTGATACCACATAGTGTCAACCAATGGAGTGGAAACACTTGGTTGAAAACATGACCATTGATGAAAAGCGGTTGGGTGTAGATTTGCAATCTAATATGTGAAATCTACTCAAGAGATCCAAGGTATACTTGAGTTTGCGAGATGATTATCCTAGATGCAAGCCAAGTGATATGTATCTCAATAAAGTAGTGAAGGAGCCTCAAGACTTTCATTTTGAACTATTGATGGAGAGTGGACTTCATGTGATTAATGAAGGTAGGAAAAGGCCCTACAACATACTATGCCTACTATCCACAACAAAGGAAGAATCATAGCTTGATGGAGATGACAAATTGCATGATCCATTCCAGAGGTCCTTGCTGGTAGTTTTGGGTTGAAGCCATCAATTGTGCCAAATATGTTCAAAATTGCATGCCCCACAAAAGTTGTCCAGTGGGTGTCCCCAAAACAAGCATTGAGAGGATGGACACCTTCTATTGGCTATCCTAGAGTCTTTGCATGCAATGTTGGGCCCAAAGCCCCAAAGAAAAATGCAAGGAAATGTACATACAATGTATGGTTTGCATATTTGTTGGCTACCCAGAATATGTTAAAGGTTGTAAATTTCTTATTCTATATACACATTAGTTAGTCTTTAGGAGTGTTCAATTTTATGAGCATGCCCCTTGGAATATTAATCTTCATATGGTTTTGCTTCTTTTGAGCCGACTTATCCAACTACTGATTGTGCTCTCGAAGAAAATCACGATGAAATGTTTCTACCACTTTCTAAGTGGGTGAATATATACATACTTGGTTTAAGTTCACTTAGGTAATACATTAAATCCTTAGTTGGTATATCTACCAACTGAATTCTTAATTGCAGGACTATTCCTAGTTTGCTATGAATGGAGGGTCTTGCTTTGTATTCCAGCCACAACAAATTTTATAGGCAATGATAATATTCTTCCTTAAATTGGTTTTGAGTCTCTATTATTTTTTCTAAGTTCTGTGGCCTCCACATTTAAAACAAAGAGTGTTGACCAGGCTGATTTGTTATCTTGAGCTTCATACAAGCAAGGCAGAACAATGAACAACAATAGAAGAAGCATAACTGACATAAAGACTTATGTTGTTGTTCTTCCTTGTATTCATGGAGTTATATAAGTTTAATTACAAGGAGATCACATGTATCTATAACATAGACCGTGAGGAGCCCAACGTTAAATATCGGTGGTTGCATAGTTCACCTGCCAAGCTGTAATAAGTCAATTATGCACAATGATTAGACACTGAACATCAAAGTTAACATGGATAGATCTGAGGGAATGGATGCACAGTCAACATTCCATGGTTGGTTTGGAAAGGTTTTTAAGGATTATTCGGGCCTTACAATACTTAAATGGATTTGGTTTGCCAAGTGTCTCTGTGACAAGACAACAAATCTATGTGCAACCCTAAAAAATCATGGGATTTTCATATAGATTTATTTTTTGAACACCATTTTGGCTTATAATATTTTCTCATAAAGAAGTATAAACATGTACTTTTACAACATCATTGAGAAGAAGCTCTCTTCTAGTATTCCTTAGTAATCATGTGCAAATACTAGTAGAAAGCTACTTCTCAAGTTCACTTTCACTGCAATGTTTAGTGACTGCTTTAGGTGGGAAATCAAAATGGTAATAAATGAACTCTTAAATGGTACATGTTAGAACTTTGCACTACCACTTTTATAACATTTCCAAACAATTATATTTTTGGCTGTCTCTGGTCTTAGCACAAGGTTTCAAAAGGATTGAAAATGGAAAGATACTTGAAAAAATTAATTAATTTCTTGGAGCATACCTCTCTAGATGATGATAAAATGAATTTAAATCATCTCCATTGTTGCGATACAATGGCAATTGTAATATTTCAATCCATACAAAATAGAATAATAACATAAAATACAGAACTAACAGAAAGAATATAAGTCTTATGTTTAATTACAAGAGATCATCTTTATTTATAATACAGTGAGAGGGGCATGGCATTAAATATAAGTGGTTGTCTTGTTCATCTACCAATCAGTGATAAGTCAAATATGCATAAGATTAGACACTGTAATATTAATAAACTTAACTACATGATGTACGTACATCAATGCCCCATCATAAGTGCAACTTAGGGACATAAGGAAAATATGTTAAATCTCAAAATGGGTCCTGGCTACAAGTTCATGATAGGTACCACGTACAAAGTGTTCTTAACAAAAAAAAATCAAAGAGGGGGAGTGAGATTACCCCACCTTAAAGACAATTTCCTTCACCCCAAGCAAGGTATGAAGTTGAACATAATGAGACTTTGTCAAGGGTTAGTGAAGATGTCAGCAACCTGCATCTCAATGTGTGACAATACTACAAATTAATAATCCTATCATTAATCAATTGTTCGATGTAATTCATATGGAATTCTGCAGGTTTGGGAAGTTGATGCTCTACTGGCTACCTAATAACATGGATAACACTCTGATTATTGCCCCATATTAGAGTAGGTTTCTCCTGTCGAAAACGAGTGTTGCGAACATCTCGATAACATCCTGATTTTATCTCGAAATCACGATTTTTTGGCCTAAACGATGTTTGCCGATTTTTAAAGATATTTTTATGGTATCTTAATTTTGCTCATGTTTGCCAATTTTTACTGATGTTTTCCATATTTTTACAATTTTTTTGTTTTCCAGACCCTTGCCAATTTTATCCTAATGCCGATGTTCACAACATTGAAAAATAGACTTGGTCAAAATATGTTCAAACCAAATAGACTCAGTGGCAACTCTATCAACACCTTGGTATTTTGCATCCATAGGAGGAAGGGCATTGACAACTTGCTCTCATTTTTTCTCCACAACCCTTCAAATTGATCATATTTGGGGTGATCTTTGATGTTGTTAGTAAAGGAATGCTATCAAGGAATGTCAGATTGCATGAGTCAATTTTATGTTATTGTTCCTTTATGATGTGCTCATTATCTTCTACTCGTTTACAGAGGAGAGGAATCCCAACTACTGTGGGAGCAAAACCTACTCATAAAGGAGGAAGCCTTTGGAAGGGATCATCCTTCTTTGGTAGTGCACCTTCAGAACCTAGCAACATCTTATGCTTTATCTAGAAAATTTGAAATCTGAATATATTCTTAGGAGTCTAAGAATACTTTCACCTAGCTTACTTCCTAATCGTCCAAATATTTCATTTCCTATGTTAAGTCTTGCAACAACTTTATATCATCTAGGGAGGCATAGGGAAGAAAAGTATTTAGCTCAAGAAGCCTTGAGGATATGTGAAGCATCCTTTGATAAACAAAGTCCTGCAGTTGGTGAATTGTGTTTTCTTCTTGGTAATTGACATATGTCTTTTCAATTCTATTTCATGAGATCCACACTCTGGGTTACAAAGTCCATTTTCTGTTTGATTCTAAGCTTATTTCTTGAAACTTCTTTTCTTTACAGGAGGGGCTT
Organism: Pinus taeda; assembly: GCA_000404065.3. Lineage (NCBI taxonomy): Eukaryota > Viridiplantae > Streptophyta > Pinopsida > Pinales > Pinaceae > Pinus > Pinus taeda. The sequence continues at coordinate 4,951 of APFE031409712.1, read as the reverse complement.
GTGATTGTTTAGCTTTGATACAACATACTCTCGGTAAGGATGATGAAGCCAATCCCCTCATGTGGAGGGTCTTATAGATCCAAGAAAAGGAGTTTGGCTATGACAATCCATAAGTGAGGTCTACATTAGAAATGCTTATTGTCTTTCTTGGCAACTTGGGAAAAAAACAGAGAAATCACTTCTTCGTCGAAGATTAATGAACAATCTCAAGGCTGAACAATCTCAATAGAGAGGATGGCTGGAAGATCAGTAGTTGTTGGTTCCCAACCCTCTCCTCCTAATTGCTTCATTCCATTCTTTCCCTCCCTTTGTATAGCTTGATCTTGTTGTCCTTTTAGTAATTTTCCACTTGTTTCCCATTTCTGGTGACCTTTGTTCTTTGAGGTGTGGTTGATATAGTTGGAGGTATTGTAATAACTCTTAATTTATGTTATTTGTTTTTTCTAATAACAGAAGAAAATAATCTTGAAAATAATCTATGATAATATACTAATTTTAACCCTTAAATTAACTATTAATTAATTTTAAAATTTTAAAATATTCTCTCTAACCCTTAAATTACTCTAATATTTATATATTTAATAACTTTTATTTCCAACCATTAATTACTTTAATATTTATATAGATAATATCTTTGATAACTATCTATTAATTTAATAATTTATTAATATATATCTATATATTAAATCTTATAAATAACTATCAATTTAAATTAATTATTTTAATATATATAAATATTCCCTTTAACTTATGTTTTAATAAAAATATAACTAACTCTAATATATAACTATTAATTACTTTAATATCTATATAGATAATATCTTTGATAACTATCTATTAATTTAAATTTATTTATTTATTTTAATATATATTTATAATTATAAATTTATAAAATGGTCCATTTACTTTTATTTTAATAAGAATATAACTAACCGTAGTAACTTATTTAAATAAATATAGGTTTTACCCCTAATCTTGTCTAAACCTACCATTTCTAGGTCAAATTTAGCCATTGTCAATATAGTTGTTACTTGGTCAAGAGATTTAGCCGTTGGATGTTCTTCTCTATCTATTTAATATGCAAAGCGAGATCTGTTCATTCAACTTGTCCTGACGATGAACCACATTGGTTGGTTCGAAATGCGTCGACAAAAGCATCTCAATGTGATTTTTGCCAAAGAATCTTCTCTCAAATTAATGAAGCTGCAAACAAAATACAAAGATTGATTTTCAATCTAGGCATCATTATAATCATGTTTGTTTTACTTATTAATAAAAGTATGTACCTTTTTTACTTATTAATAAAAATATTACCTATTTGCTTTGATGTCTTGAACTGTTAATAGAAATATGTACTTTTTACCTGAATTGAACATTCCTTTGAGATTGGTGGTTTTTCTCCATGAGAAAAATCTACAATAAATTTCTTTGTTATGTAAGCTTAAAATATCTCACTCACATCATGTTTTTCCCTAGATAACTCTTCTTTCTACTCATCAAAACAAGTGAAACATTACACAATATAATTTCGTAAATTCACTTGATAAGGTTTTGCAAGTTTAACGAATTCTTTATAATTTGACTTCCATTAAGATATGCATAATGGAACTAATAAATCCGAGTTTTTTTTGGATGATTGAATTATGCAAATTCCCAAGGATTGTATATTATTTTTATAATACAAGAAGACCAAAATTAGGTGTGGCCACCCTATCCAATTGGGTTGGTTGAAAATTAAGTAAGTTTGGGCACACATCATAGTTACAACAACAACTGGAATGACATAGGGTGGAGGGCAATGTTGTTGGCATTGTGGTGTTGGTGTTGTGGAGGCAGCCTTTGTGAAATAATTCTTCAATGGTAAGAGATAAGATTGTAATAATTTCCTTGTTTTGTTTGTTGTAAGAGATCTAATAGTAATGTAGTGGGTGTTGAGGCTTGATGGTGAACCAATTGTGGCTAGCCACTACTGAGCTACAAGCCTAGAACTATTGTTATTCTTTTATTAGTGAAGGTAATAGTTCTATAATTATTATTATTATTTTTAATTACTTAAGAAAGTAAGGAGAAAGATATGCTCAGATATTGAGTCTTTGATCACGGGAGAAGACACCAGTAAGGCCATAATAATATGGTATGACAAGGATAAGGCTATGACAACTTTCGTTGTCTACATAGCATATAAATCTAGTGCCTTCTAGAGGTCCATATCCAAAACCGTATCATGGTGCATCTATACATCAAACCTTTGGGAAACTTTGTATTTCAATCATATTTATGTGTTTGGATCTGTATCCATTTATATCGTATTCTCAAGGCATCTTTGTATTCCAATCATGTTCCATTTATATCATATTCTCAAATTTACTTTGGAATAATTGTTTTTCAAGTTGCATATTTTTAAACATTTAAGGATGCCAATCACATTTCTAATTTATTTTTTTGGCCAAATTTTCCCTAACTTCTGTTCAACAATTGCTCTGTTTATATGGGTGGTTGTGGGAAATTGTTTCTTGATTTGGAAGTGATTGTTTTGGGAAGTATATCTAACATATTTAGATCAGCCACAAACCCTGGCTAAGTAAGGATTATTTAAATAATCTTCTAGCTTGGTTCCTTTTTGTTCCATCTAAGCTTGGAAAAGTGCCATGAATGTACATTGAACAATGTAAGAATCTAGTATTTTCTAGAAACAATCAAGCCAACTCATTCATTTTGAAAATTACCTACCAGTTTTGCACATATTCTTTGAAATTTCTATGCTGAAGGTGTTGGATTTAGGTAAGTGATGCAAAATGCACACCTACAATTCTATTGTTCACCTATTAGACCAGTGCAAATTATAGGCAAACATGGAAGGATTGGATGTTACTGTTCCAACAATACCCTTATTGGCCCGCAATACATATATTCATAACACATAACTACAATATTATTGTTCACCTATTTAGCTACTGCATATCGTAGGGAAACTATTAAATGTTGGACTTCACTGTCTCAAGTTCACACACTAGCACTAGAGATGCAACGTATTGTGTGCATCCTTAGATGTGTTTGAGATTGCAAGCTAACTGTTTAAATAAATTCATGTATAAAACTTCTATATTAGCAAAACAACCATCAATAGTTTTGGGATGAATTCACAATAGTATGCTAAAAAGTGTCATTTCAACGTCTAGAAATTATGATATATAAATGTGAGATATATACTCTACATCTTTGGGTTATCTCCTTTTCAAATCTGAGCTTTTTAAGACTACATGTTAGTTGTTTGAACTTTGAACTTTGAAGAAATTCTTGAATGGACTTCGTAAATACTCAAATGAATGGACTTCGTAAGGCAGTGGTACCATAAATTGTGTTATTTCAAAGATTTGACTTCCATATTTTCACAAAATACAATGTCCTCAATAAATACTTATATGTATAGATACTTATGTTTAGGATTATATATGTGTTGGAGTGGTTCTTTTATGTTTTACTATAATCCTGATGTTGACAAGCTTTAGCTGATTTTTTTCATCAATTGTTCATAGAATATGCAAAAGATTTCATTGTCAAAATGTGGCAAAAATTACATTTATCCTGATTTCTTATTTTATTGTTCGTGACAAGATAATCATGTTGCAGGAATGAGGTATCCTACAGTCTGTTTCAATTTGTGGATAGTTTTTTTTCCACCCATTTTTTAATAAGGATGTAGATTTCATTTTCATGTTTATGGCTTTTGCATGTATCTTATCTAGCCCTAAATGCTGGTAATGGAGTGGAGTTTGAGAAATAGTCATGGAAACAGACTATTAGAGGTTAATGTTACAATACCACTTCCACCAAGTATCAAAAAAAGTTAATGGTTTGTGACATAAAGAAGAGCTATTTAACGGTAGGGTTGCAAGGGAAACCTCATGTCTTAGTTCTAAATAATATATTTTTTGTTTCTTAGTTGTAATTCATCTGTTTGATTTTGAGCTTTATCAGATAAATTATTTCTCTAATCCAATATGCATGTCTTTTATTTCTCACCCAATGTTAGTTACTTGACATGGTTGATATAACATTCAAATCTAGGCCACTTTTATTTTAATTCAGAGATTTTATTGATTAAAAAGATGTTCATATTTTGATTGGTTTACTTGCAGCTTTATTTGAATTTTTTTTGTAAATTCCACGCGGATGTTATTTTTTCAGGGTGAGTTTTTTGTAGCAGTAAGGTCAGATGAGTCCTAGAACACATGTATACAACAAGCACATATTTGGCCTTTGTTGTGTATATGTTATTATTTATATCATTGATGGATGGTTATTGCTGATGTAAAACAGAGGATGGGAAGGTCCTGCCAATTCTCTTGAAAAAACAAAATAAAATGGAGTGGTAGAATTGTGTTTTAAAGGGTGAGCCAGAAATAAATACTTCAAAGGTAGAACTTGGGAATGGCAAGCTATCTGATTTGGATCTAGAGACACAATAGACCGTGGAAAAAAACATGATGGTATTGATGAGTATTCCCAGAAAATAAGCTCTAACTGCTAGACCACTGCCCAAATTTTAGTTATCTGCAATGACAATAGTGACTCTAGCTTATGAATAGCGACTTTGGCCATTGCCCTATTCATTTCCTATGTGTTATCTCAAAATAAGACCCTGATAAGCTGCTATGATCAGGTAGACTTCAAGTAACTATTTCAAACCTACTTTGGTTGAGGCTTAGCCTCCTCAACCTGAGAGGGCTCTCTCAAAGGATTAACGATTTTTTTATTATGAGTAAGATGGCTAACTCTTATGAAACAAATGTAAAAATATGAGTGGTGGAAACACAATTAGAAAGTATCCATTGGGTTTTTGGAGTCAAATATGCTTCAGTATTGACAGTAAGGTTAGCTCTACATAGAAGTCAGGGCATTTAGAACTCAATGCATGTAGAATACACCAGAAACACAAAGAACCAACACA
>APFE031409710.1:0-25516 GCA_000404065.3 Pinus taeda | reverse complement strand
CTGATAAACTTAAGACTACCTTTAGAACAAATTGGGGCATGTTCACATTTAGAAGAATTCCTTTTGGGCTAGTTAATGTCAATTTGACCTTTCAACGTGCGATGGAAATCACATTTCACAGACTGATCAAACAAAGCGTGGTGGTGTATCTTGATTATAGCACGGTGTTTTGAAAGAACATATCTAACCACCAACGCCACTTGAAGCAAATCTTTGAGTGATGTCAAAAGTAAGGGATATCACGTAATCCCAAGAAGAGTATCTTTGCAGTGTCCAAGGGAAACCTCTTGGGCCATATCATCATTAAAAGTGGGATTAATGTGGACCCTGAAAATGTTAGAATTATTATGCAAATTCCCTTCCTAGTGAACAAGAAATCCATGCAGTCCTTCTTGGGGAAGATCAACTTTCTCCACAAATTCATCTATGATTACGCTCAAATTGTGAAACCCATGCAGGAGATGGTGCAGAAGGATGCAATATACATGTGCGATAAAAGGGAAAAGGATATATTTTCTCATATTAAGAAAGCTATCACAGAAGCACCAGCCTTATACAACCTAGATTTCAACAAATATTTTTTTCTCTACACCTTCACTTTTAATACTTGGCTTGTCATTGTGCTTATGTAGAAAGATGATCAGAATAATGAGTAGACAATATCCTTTATGAGTGCTATCCTACAAGGACCTAACTTAACTATACCTCCATTAATAAACAAGTGTATGCAGTCTATAAGACAGTGAAGCACTTTCGGCCCTATCTCTTGAAGAATCATTGCATTATCTTTGTTATGTGCCCAACATGTATATCATTGTTTGTCCAACAAGAGTTGGGTGAGAAAAGAGAAAATTGGATGATTGTTCTGCAAGAGTATGACTTAGAATTTAAACCAGTTCACACGATCAAGGGCTACAGTCTACTTCGGCTAGCAGCAGAAGCGGTGGATGCAAAAGAATATGATCCATCCGGTTGGGAGCAGGAAATCGATATGTATAATGTTAAGCGAGCCTCCCCCACTTCTATATGTAACTCTTGGTACGCGAATGTGCGCCAATATCTCGAGCATGACACTTTTCCCTCTCAGTTATCCACATGGAAGAAGAGGGCATTCAAATTAAAAGCAATATCTTACCAACTAGTGCATGGGGTGCTTTTCAGAAAGCACCCTAATGGAGTATTATCATATGCTTGGAAGCACATGATTCAAAGAAAGTGTTGCATGATCTCCATGATGGACCAGTCGGGGGCCACTTTGCGAGTGAAACAAAGGCGCACAAAGTTATGTGAGTCAGTTTTTACTGGCCCAAATTATTCAAAGATGATCATGCATATGCCCGCAAGTGTTTGGCATGTCAGAAGTGTGTCAGAAAAAGGAAATAATTCAACTACCTTGTCGCAGCCTATCACTGTGGAAGAACCATTTCAATAATGGGGCATATATGTCATTGGTGATATTTTTCCACTCTCATCAAAGTAGCACCACTATATCCTCATTGCCACATATTACTTCACATGATGGGCAGAGGCGGTTCCACTCAAGCGAGTGAATGATCAGGAAGTCATCAACTTCATTAGCAAAATATCATTTCTAGGTTTGGTGTTCCGACTTCACTTGTTTTTGACAATGCAACATATTTTTCGTCATTAATAATATATGATTTTTCTTTCGAAAGTGACATTGTATTGAAACATTCTGCTAATTATTATCCGTAGGGAAATGGTCTTGTTGATTCCACTAATAAGAACCTTATCCACATTATCAAGAAGATTGTTTTCTCTAAATATAGGAACTGGAACTCCGCCTTGGTGAATTCCTTATGGGATGACCGAGTCATGCCAAAACCTTCTCTGAATATGTATCCTTACTTCCTGGTGTATGGAAAAGAATCCATCCTATCCCCGAGCATCTACTTAACCGCCCTTCAACTTTCACAAGAATCCCAAGGCAAGTTGTTCTTATTGGTTTAGAGTAGGATAGATGCTCTCCACAACCTGCAGGAAGAAAGACAAAAATAAAAAGAAAAATTTTCTCTTCACCAAATTCATTATACCAAGAGCTGGTTTGACAAGAAGTATGAAGGGAGGAATGAATTCAGTGCGGGTGTTAAATTTGCAAACTATGGCTAAACTCCATCTGGGTCACCTCATTAATGGAAGATGATATTTTTCTTGGATTCTTCTTGTCAAGAGGTGTAGGATTAATCTAAAGATCAACTGATTCCGACATGTATTCATGGAGATATGCATTTATTTGTGTTATGCGAAAATTCGTCAAGGTCAGTCAGCAATCAAATTTCCCCCATTTATCCTCAACATTTTACTATAAAAAGAGGTGGCTCACAAATCCTTTGGAACACACCTCTTATGATCTCTTCCTCTCCACTTGCCTTTGGGTTTTGGTGGGAGGAGAGATCCTAAGAGTATACGCTTCCGTAAGAGGACATGCGCTAGATCTAGATGCATTCACGGGAGAGAAGGCTCTATGCTGCCCTAATGAAGATCAAATCATGTTGTCATGGAGAAACCTAATGGAGCCTTGGAAGAAGCCTTAACAACGTTGTCCTAAAAGGATCCCATATGAAATCCTAAAGGAAGGGATCCATGCTTACCCTAGCCACAGTAAGAAAGAGTCCTAAACACAGAGATCTGGCTATTTCCCTAACCCTAAACACAGTCTCCTAACCGCAGCATTTAAGATTTCCCTAGGGTGCAATCCATGAGGGCATATATGTAGCAAGAAGGGACACTCATACACAGCAAAGGAAGCTACTTTAATGCAAGAAAGGAGGCACCAATATCTCAACCCTAAAGGGTATCTAACTACAACTAAACCTTAGACCTAATATGTTTTCCCAGGTCACATTCATTAAGGGCTTGGATGTAGCAATGGGAGGCCCTTCAAAAGCCCTAACCGTAGTGCAATCAAGTGCTTTATGTTGTTCTTCTGAATCCTCTATCATAGGTCCAGTAATGACTCTAATCCATTGTCCTAAGAAGACTAGTTGCAGGTCTAAAAGGGAGTTTTAGACTTAGTTTAGTAGCCCTATACACAGTAGTAAGGAGGCCTAGAAGAGGCCCTAATATCAGGCTTGAAGAAGCCCTAATTCGTTGTCTCAAATATTTCTATCATTGCAAAGGAAGCCCAGCAGCAACAGTGTTAAAGATTGTTGTTCTAAAGCATGGGTTAGGTACGTTTGGAGAAGTTGTCTCTATATTAGAGGACTGAGGGAAAATTTGTTTATTTGGACCTGTTGAAGGAGTTTGCAACTATAAGCTGCTTTGTTAGGCTGTAAGCCATAGCAAGCGGCTAAGGCTAGTATGCATTGAGTGTAAATGGTTGCAGCATATTGGATGCAGTGATGGGTGCAGCATGATGATGACGTGTAGCTCAGTGATGGGTGCAACACAGTGATGAGAACATGTCAGTGATGGGTGCAGCTTGGAGCAGCACAGTGATGAGAACAACCCAGTGATGTGTGCAACTTGGTGCAGCACAGTGATGATGTTGCAACATGTTGCAGCACAGTGATAATGGATGCAACACAGTGCAACACAATGATGATGGATGGTATGATGAGTGCAACATAGTATGATGGGTGCAACACAATGATGGGTGCAACACAGTGATAGGTACAGCATGGTGATGGAATCAACTGAGTTCAAATCTTCTACCTCATGTGTCATCTTCTTAGAGAAGATCTCTGCTCTTATTTTTTCAAGTCAAAATGTTCACTTCTGATATATATGTACTATCTCTCTCTCTCTGCTGAACTATTGAAGAACATAAGAAGAATTGATCAAGGGTTTCCCCACATTGGGGTGTGTCCCTAGCTGGTGCCACATCTTGTGCCCTCTTGTCTTGGCTTGTCTTCTATGATTTATGTTTATGTTCTATCTGCATTTTACTATCATGCTAAATGTGATCGCTAATCTGGAATTGATATTGAGCTAATAAGAAAAATTGAAGTAAATTTTCTCTCATCATAGAACATACCTAAAATTAACATGGTATTAGAGTTGAGGTGAAGACAAAGCCCAAGCAAGATTGGAAGAGAAATCACTGAAGTCAGTTGGAAAGGACAAAAGGGTCAATGGGTTCCTCATCCCTCTTCAAATTCACCAAGGGTGGAGTAGATGTGGGAAATACAGAGAGAGGGGGTGAATCAGTATTTATTTTTTCTAACTATTGTTTTGCCAATTAAAACATTTATATTCAAAACACAATATGAACAACAAGAATAATTTCTCTTATTAATATAATCTTTGCAGTAAAATAAATACAGTATATAAGTGGTTGCAATCAGTTGCCAGGCACCAACTTGGACTTTTCTGAGGCTCCAACCTCCAGAGCTCCAACTCTGTTTCGCTGAGGCAACAATCTTGGACTTAGTAGCACCAACCCCCAAGGACTTCAATCCTTTCCAGTTCCTGAGACACCAGTCCCAAAGACACCTATCCTTCGTACTTATGAGGCATCAACCCCAAGGATTCCAATCCTTCTTGCTTCTGAGGCACTAGCCCCAAGGACTCCAATCCTTCTTGTTTCTGAGGGACCATCCCCAAGGGTCCGACCAAATCTTGTTAAGGCACATTTGATAGTAATGTTCTGCTCTCAGAACTCTTCATTACTGAGTTCTACCTGTTTACAACTTCACTGTGCCTCCATGCTATAGCATCAATGACAGTCAGTCTTCTCATGAAGGAGTCTTTATAACTCTTCATACTGCCCACACAGAGTCTCCAATAGCCTTCATGACCTATGATAATGTCTCCACACAACTTTAGTGAGTCCACTGTTAGTTGCACTAAGCTCTGCATAAGAACCAGCTTTCTGTTCAAGCATATGTTCTTATTGTCACAGTGAATGCTTTAGCATGACTGTTTCTCTGCTAGCTACTTCTCCCCTTCGACTGTCTCCTGTCTTGTTGGTCCTACGGCCCTTTTTCTATTCTGTTGGACCCTCTTGTTGCCTCTGTTTCTTCCAACTGTATCAACAATGTTCAACCACTATCTGTTCTCTATTTTTCCTGTTTTATACATTCCTGGTGCCTCTATCTGTTGGTTTCCTCTTTACGCTGGCTTGTTGGCTTCCTCCCCGGTCGTTGTAGTTTCCTCCTTGCTTGATCCTCGGTCGTTATGGCTTTCTCTGCGCTGACTTTTGATTAAGCTTCCTAGATTTTCAATCGTTGTATGTTAAAACTGTATCAAAGCCCCATTTTTCAATGATAATAGGCATACACAGAGATAATATTGTTTAACGGACATGCCATGTCCCAATCGCAATCGCAATCGGCTTTAGTTCAACCTCCTGAACTATCAGAACTGTTGTCATATGCATTTTGGCCCTTCAAACCCCACGTAATACATTTTTTGAAATACACAGGAATATATGAGAAAAAACGACTGAAACGCTAAAGGGTGGACTTCAAGAATTATTGCACCCCCTTCTATACCTGCATCATGTCAGCAATGTAATCGCAATCGGCAATCGCAGGGCATCAAGGCCTTAAGCACTTGCGATATGTTGGATGCGACCTAACAATAGACCACATTGCGTTGTTGCATTGGGTCCACAACATTCATTGCAATCGCAGGAGTGACAAGGCTTTATAATATATGCGATACATGACTCCCGATATGATGGACGCGATATTATTATAGGTTGTTTTTACTGCCTCCATCGGGTCCATACATATATATCGCAATCGGTGATTCAGGGGTGACATCCCTATATACATTGCGATATGAGAATCCGATGGGCGGACATGATGTTATATAGGGTTGTTGCTATAACCCTTTGGTTCCGTGTATGTACTCCTCCGCTCTTTGACTTAACCCATAACTTGATTTCTGCCAAAATTATGTTATATCACATTGTAATGGTCCGTGATATCACATTGTATGACCCCTTAGACTCCTATATATAGAAAGGAAGTCTTTTCATTTGTATGACCAAAAATTGTTCATTTGTGTAATGTAAAGGAGGTTGTCCCCTCGAAGAGGCTGAATTCTAAGGCGTTGATCTCTCTTTTCTATCTTTTTGTCAGCTGGTTTCATAAACTTACATCAACCATTTAACCTAATCCTACAACAAGAAATCATTAATACTAAATGCAAAAATATAAAGAAATAAGAACAAGAGATGCATGTGAATAAGAAGTGAAAAGAAGAAAAACAAATAATACAAAATGATTTTGAGGCTCCTGGGATGGCCAAGCCCAAGGAAACTCAGAGTCCTATGAAAGAGACCAAGATCTAGAAGCTGAACATGTCACCAATCTTCATTATTTCTATCAATACAATTACATCCCTGTAAGAAATGACAATGGAGTTGTAAAAATACGAGTTCTCTCCACAAGAGGACTAATACAAGTCCACCCTTAGAGGCAAATTCGACTCGGTACTTACAAAAAATGGTTAGGAATCATTCCCCATGAAAGGAGGAAGCTTTCCCCACCAAAATCCCTTGATTAGTGGATTTGTTTCCCAATACTAAGAATTTGCATTTAATGGTAGGAAACACATCCCTAGATTTACTCAATCATTGGAGCTTCATAATCTGTGCCATAATTCTAGAATTTCTTGTTGATTTATTGTTTTATATTGATTCTCCTTTAGTAGGGAGCACGTCCCTAGATTATCTCCTCCTCCAAATCTCCATAATTTGCCCAATATTCTCACAATATTCCATAAAAATAAATAATATTAGGCACAAATATGCAATTATCCATAAACCTTCCTAATGAACATATTAAAGTTAAAAATGCATTATCTAATGCAAAAAGAGAGGTTTCGTGTGTTGAAGGATGGTGAGATGGGCCTTAATTTATGTCTAATTTAGAGGCACGGGCCTTAATTTATGTCTAGTTTAAAGGCCCATCAAAAGGGATAAAGTGATAATATAACATTCCTCTTTTGCTTAACATTCTTTCTCAATGTTGTGACACATTATTGGCTTGCTTGTCTGCTTGATAATTTTGATCCAAGAACTTGAAAGAACAAGATATTTTGGAGATGACTAGCTTCTTCATAAGATTGAGATATAATGGATGCAACTATGTTACTATAAGGGAGGGCTTTCTAAACCATTAGATTGATTATTAAATTTGAAAACTGATAACTATTAAACTCCTTATTTCTAGTTAAATGCAAGGAGTAGGCCCCTAAAGAAGAGTGTAAACTTTAGTTTCATTATTAAATATTCTCAAAGACCCTATACAATGTTTGTTTCTTAGTTTCTTTTGGGATCAAGAATGCTCCCTCCCTCCTCTGCGACCCCTCCATCTCTTAGTATGGTTAATGAAATATGTATATGATTTGGGACAAGCGTTAAGCACTAATAAACATGCCATATGCATCTTGATGTTTTGACATCAGGGTTCTAGGGCAAGCATATTTTATGGCAAGTTTGTTTGGTGTTTAAGGCTTCTAAATGTTTTTGCAGGAGTAAGTTAATCTTATAGCGAAGGGACTTTGTTTATGACCATAAATTTGATAGGAATTTGGCAGTAATTTCAAGTACAAGCAAAGTTTTACAAACGATCCAAGATCTTCACATGGTGGAACAATGCCTTTAAATATTTTGTCCTTGAATGGACCAAGATTATTAAAATTTTGAATCATTGAGAACTTTGATATTTTTATTTATTTTTTAATACAAATGTAGGACAACTTTTATACACTCACTTAAATACCACTTGCGTGAGTTTAATGGTTAAGAGCATGTTTTTTTTCCTAAGAGATTCATAGGTAAAAGTGAGGTTATAAGCCAACCTACAATCATATTCACTTAAGAGTCAACCACTTGAGATAATAATAAATTATTATATATAGTATAAACAATTTCTATATTATTTCAATTACGTGGAAATTACTAAAATAAATAAAATATCATTAATAATGGTGTAGTCTAACTAATAGATGAAATGATTTTTTTCACAACATTTTTCCTGGTTAATTTTAACCAAAATCCGACAAAGATATTTGAAAGCTTGAGTTTAAGTTGTTTAATTCGCATAATTCGAGTTCCTGAAGGGTTTTTAGGGCACTGAATCTATTTATGCATTCACAAATGTATTCTAAACAACAAAAATCACAATCTTGCTTGAAATTGTGTCAACGGATGACGATGAAAAAGGCTAACTCGTTTGTAAGTTAGACTATGCCATTAATAATTATATGTTATTATAAAAAAAACATTATTCAATTTCACAATTTAAAAGATAAATAAAATAATATAAATATCTAAATAATTGATTTTAATTTATGTTGTAGTATCCTTTAGTGACTCTTTACAAATCACACATTACAATGACTCATTCGTTTGGATTCATTTCTTCCCGAAGTAGACTTTATTGCCACTCTATCTAACAAAATAAGCCCACAACAATCATCCATGTATTATAAATATCAAAGAATCTTGGGCTTCAACAAATACAATGGACAATGGAGCTTTAACATTTGTGATTCATGATCAAATGTAGTCTCTCCCTACACTTATTGTAATTCCATATATATATATATTGGTTCACGAACTTCGAAGATTGGTGACCTCCACATCCACAAAAATGCTATTCTAGGCACATCCACTTGAACGGATCACTTCCTGCCATCTCAACCATAGAGCTTAACCTTAAGAGCATCGATGAGAGTTGAACTCGTGACCTCTCAATAATGAGATGCTTTAACAACCTAAGGGATTCTTGTTAGAACAAAGTTGATGAAAATTTAAGGTGTTTTAAGCAAAGACATTTGAACATTTCACAAGGAACATAACATGTATGATTAGACTTGCTAGTATGATTGACTAGAGAACATAACATGTATGATTAGACTTGCTAGTATGATTGACTAGAGCTTAAATTGTAACTGAATTTATTGGTGAGTTTACACTTCAATCTTTCAATTTTTGAGTAATCATATAGTATTCTTCAATTAAAATATTAAAAATAAAATTCCAAATATACCTTTGAAATTATGTAAATCACATGCTTTACATCTTAGAAATTGAACTTTTGATAATCTTCTTAAGAGCACAAACTATTTTCAGTGAGCTTAAGCATCCACCAAACAATCTTATAATCTTATTTCCTTTTTGAAGCAGTAGCAAACTTGACCATACTCATACACCCGTAATATAGAGACAATGTCATATATACAATTATTAAATGAAGTAAGTGGCTTGAAACTTTTATAAAAATCCTCCCTACATTTAACTTTAAAAGAAAACTATAATTTGTTTGTATATTGCAGTTTAAGAATAAGCTCAAAAATCTAAATATTTTTTATCATCCAAAAATATTTAACACTATAAAAACTAACCTAAATCTATTAATATATAATTATTTAATGATATATCATAATTCTTACATTAAAATGATAAAAAAACGGTCCTTAATTTAGATCCATTAAGCTCTCATTAATCTCAAGATGACAAAATCCTCACTCTGCTCCATCTAAGTCTCGTTGGTCTCTAAAATTATAAAGATCTTGGCCTTTATGTGTTATCATAGCCAATATTATTCAGTCACATAATTATGATGCATGTTGAAAACAATAATCAATTTCATAATTCTAATGTGCCTTAAAAATGATTCAAAGCCCTTACTATTCCAATGCATTATAATTTATCAATATTTCTATGAATGCTGAAAATAAGTCGTATGGTTTTTAAGGCACGCGGGAGTTTGTGTTTTTTGTAAAGCGTGGTTTAAAAACCCATGACCGTTATATTGAAAAAAGCAACAAATAACCAAATAAATATAATCACCCGCTCTCCATTCAAACTGTGGTGAATTTGGAGGGAGGATTTGGCCGGGAGAGGTTTCGGCTGAACCTAATGCCATATGATGCACACAGAGCAGGGCTTTCGTTGTTGTCTATGGCGAGTACAGTGATTTTTCGTTTTTTTTTTTTGTTGGGTGTTTGTTTATAAATATTTTTTGAGAGTGCCAACGATTCTCTGGTTATAACCTTTTGTTGTTGCCATACATTTTGGTTTTTTGTTCTGCGTTTTTCAAAATAATTTCTGTTCTTTTTCTGCATTTTAATAAGCATGGCCATGCTATTTGTGGGTTTGGTATCTGGTCTTCTTTTCCTGCTTGTTTACCAATTTTTTCATGATTTTATTTCTTTGAATTTAATAGATGTGAAACGAAGGCTGCCCAAAATAGCCCATCCGGCACAGGTGAAGGTAGGTATGGTTAGATTCATTTATTTCTTTTTTGGTGAAATTGTGGTTGCTGACATTAAATCTTGTCTGATGTGTGTTATAACTGTAGGATCTGGCCGTAGCAGAACCCTCTGGATTATGCTCGCAGTTGCCTTCTTGATTATGCTCGCACTGCAACTGCGATGACAAGGAAAAAGAATTATCCCTGGAGACAGCTTTTACCTAACGCTAATGGGAACTATGAATGAAGCTTACAGGTATTAAGGTATGAAAGGGTATACAAGCCTTGCATGAAAATCACTGTATATTATTATTATTTAAATTTGTCAATGGTGACCCTAAGAATCGGTGGAACAGGAGCTTAAACAGCGTAAGACGTGCTAGAGAATGGCTAGGATTCACTATGGATGATGCCGGAAGCTGCTTTAACGGGCCCATACTGAAACACTTAATTCACAAATTCAAGGAAGAAGCCATGTCACGAACTCAATTTCGACGTCGGGAATCAGAGAGATGGTGATTATCAGGGCTAGGGTTTGTCCTTGTCTCCCGTGAACCATGGGAAGTCTGCGGGCGCTCAAACGCTAAAAAGCACTAAAAGATATACGACATCTGGAAATTATTCGACCCTGCAAGCCATAGGCCTCTGCATCTTTAAAATAATTTTTGCTGTTCTGCATTTTTATCTTGTTTTTCTTTTCTGTTTCTTTACCAATTTTTTCATAGTTTTCATAGTTTAATAGAGGTAGGTATGGTTTGTTAATTTATTTCATTTTTGGTGAATTTATGAATTGTGGTTGCAGACATCAAATCCTGTCTGTTGTGTTATAATTGTAGGATCTGGCCACAGCAGAACCCTCTGGATTATGCTCACACACTACGGCTGCGATGACAAAGAAAAAGAATTATCTCTGGAGGCACCTTTTACCTAACGCCAGTGGGAAACTACTAATGAAGCTTACAGGTGTCAAGGTATGAAATGGTACACAAGCCATGCACGGAAATCACTGTATATTATTTTTATTTAAATTTGTGGATGGAGAGTCTAAGAATTGGTGGAACAGGGGCTTAAATAGTGTCAGACGTGCTGGAGAATGTTCGGGATCCATTATGGATGATCTTGGAAGCTGCTTTAACAGGCCCAAACTGAAACACCTAATTCGAAAATTCAAGGAAGAAGGCAAAACCATTTACAATTCGAGGCCCTCAAGATTCCAGTACGATCCTCCAAGTTACGAACTCAATTTCGAACTCAATTTCGACGGCGGGAATCAGAGAGATGATGATTATCAGGGCCAGGGTTTGTCCTTGTCTGCCGTGAACAATGGGAAGTCTGCCGGCGCGCAAACCCTAGAAAAGCACTAAAAGACATACGACATCAAGCCACAGGCCGACGAAAATTATAATGTTCTGCATTTTTTAAAATAATTTTTGTTGTTCTGCATTTTAATCTTGTTTTTCTTTTTTGTTTCTTTAACAAATTTGTTCATATTTTTCATAGTTTAATAGATGTGAAAACAAAGGCTACCCAAAATAGTCCAGCCGGCATAGGTGAACGTTGTATGCTTAGGTTAAATTATTTCTTTTTTTTGGGAATTTGTGAACTGTGTTGCTGATATAAAATCTTGTCTGATATGCTATAATATGCTATAATTGTAGGATCTGGCCGATGATATAAAATCTTGTCTGATATGCTATAATTATAGGATCTGGCCTACCTGATGAAATCCGACAAGCGTGAAGGAGTGAGATGGAGAAATAGCTTAGGGTACTCAAATTCCATGGTGAAGTAGCAGAACGCTCTGGATTATGCTTGCACTGCAACTGTGATGACAAGGTAAAATAATTATCTCTGGAGGCACCTTTTACCTAACGCCAATGGAAATCTAGTAATGGAGGTTGCAGGTGTCAAGGTATAAAACGTTATACAAGCCTACATGAAAATCACTGTATATTATTATTATTATTTAAACTTGTGGTTAATCATGATAATGGTGAATAGGCCAACGCTATGCCATATAGAATGATGGTGCACACAAATATTTCATTCTCCAACTTCGTTAGATCAGTAGAGGAGGTGGAGCTGTTCGGACACCTAATCGTTCATAGGTGCAGTGGGGGCAGAGGAAGGTGAGACGAGATGTGGTTGGGGCAGAGGAAGGCGAAGGAGGAGGTATGCTTCAATTTAACACCTATTCTGCTACATATTTATATCATGCGTGTTTCCGATATGCTATTTATTTACGTCATTTGTGTTTCCAATATGCTATTTATTATATCATTTGACCCAAGAGCTATATACTTTTCTTTAATCATTTTTTTCTTTAAGCCTTCATTCCTTGTCAAATAGGCTAGGCTTTTTGTTGCGAAAGTTTTTCAATTAGATGAATATTTTTAAATCTTCTACACTACTCTTGGTTTTGCAAACTTTTTTCTATTAAGCAATGGTATTCCTTTTGTTTCTCTTTTTCTTGTCCACAGGGAGCTAAAAAACTTTTTCCTACTTTTTTCCCAACATTCCTTTTGGTATGTAAGCTAAATAATGCCAACAAATAGGCATTCCCTCCAAAACTAATTTGACCAAAGCTTTGTTGGATAACCACCAATAACATGAATTAGTCATCCTTCCTTTGAACTTTTATAGAGCAAATTCCAATCCGGAAGAGCTTTAAATATTTGAGGATTTATGAACATTAACCTACATCCATTTTTCATCCTTGCATAACTCTTTATATTTTTCCACTTCCCTAATTGTTCCCATGCCAAACAAAACTGCATCACCTACAAATAGTAAATAGGATAAAGAAAATAGTTTCTCAGTGTAATGACCTTTATAGTACCTTCCCTTTATATGCATTTACCATTTTTCTCAAACCTTTTGTAACATCTCTGCATTAGACCCCTATTAGTAAAGTGTAAACCCCTATTAGTAAAGTCTAAAGAAGAAATTGGACATCGACCCATTGATTGATATGACAAAGGAAGTTGAAATAATGCACCCCATAATTTAGTTTACTACTTAAGATGCACCCCATAATCTAATTTACTACTTAAGATCTCATCTCGAATTGAATCAAAATAATCCCATGATCTAACTAGCTCACCTTATTATCGTTAGCTAAGTTTAATCTCATTATCATAGTTGAATTTTTTTACTTTTATTATATGTAGTCCTTCTTGTGCTATTCTCACCACATCATGACTTTTCCTATTGTGAAGAAAACGAAACAACTCTTTTGAGATGAAGTTAGGGAAAATTCTTTTAAGCCTATTTGTTGAAATTATTGTTGAAATGTTGCACAAAGAATTACATAGTGAGACAGGGCCATAATCATCAAAGTGAGATAGGGCCATAATCATCAAAGTTTTATGGATAATTTTTCCTTGGAATTAGAACTATAAATGTTTTATTTAGTGCACCCAATAGTTCATGAGCAACTCCTCTTCTAGTAAGTCGTAGAACAAATAAAATTCCATTGTCCAATTGTGGACTTGGATTATTTGCAATCTTAAAAGATTGTAGAACTGGTTTGAGTCCTTTGGTTACTTTAGCTTCAAATTCCTCATTTTGTTGTTCTTAATTCTCTTTAATGTTTGCCTTAGGAGGTTTTTGGAATAAACTTTTGAAGTGCCTTACTATTTATGCTATCTTTAAGAATTTTTTTAGCTCCCTCCCATCTTTCTTACTTATCTTCCATGTATTTTGATGCTCTTTTGATGTTTTACATAGTTTTGGAAGAATTTAGTATTCTCGTTACCCTTTACCAACCAAGTACCCCTATTCTTTTGTCCACCTTACTTCTTGTTCTAATAGCTTCATTTTTATTCCTTCTCACGTTTTTAGATTGGCATTCTTCTTTTCTGTAATGATTCCTTCCTTATCTGTTTCAAACAATTTCTTGCTATGTTCTTTGGTCTCTATTACCAAAAAATCTATCAGGCCCACTGTCACCACAACCAAGGTCCCTTGCTCTTTATGGACTTTCACTAATGGGAGGAGTCCTGGTAAGATAATAATTACCTTTAATAGATTTTTTGGGGTTTAAGGTGCAAGGTGATGGATTAGGACCTCTCAAGGAATGCTCAAGGTTATGATATAATGCTTCACAAGGGTGCTTCACTCCTTGTGAGAGACCTAGTAATGGATTGCAGAAGACCTCGTGTTTTGTGAATTATCATGGATGAGTGTACTTAAAAGATCAAGGCAATGAGGAGAAAGGGCTTCTTATGATATACTTCACCAAGTACTAAGCTCATACAACCCTCAAAGAAGTCTCCAAGTTGAGGAAAAACTATCTAGGGTTTCCATCTTAGGGCAATGCCTAGGGCAAGAGATTTTATGGATGGAATCTAAGTGGATGCCCACCAAAATTTGAGGTCAAGTAGTCAAGATTCAAGACCTTAGGCTTGATGTTTAGGCTCTTGTAATCCCACCAAACCTCCTCCTATGCAATTCGCTCTAAGCCCTAGATAGTCCTCCTACATTAAGAGGACCAAAATTTAGAGAGGAGAATCTATGGAGAGAAATTGAGTTTGACCACCAAGGACTTTGATTATTGCCTTGTCCTTTAGGCACATGGAGTTTTAGGAATTTTAAGATGAGCTAAATTGTCTCTAAGGAGGGCCTAAAATTGATGCCCTAGATACCAATTTTAAGCATTTACCCACTTCAAGAGATGGGAGGAGTCCCGATAAGATAATAATTACCTTTAATAAATTTTTTGGGGTTTAAGGTGCAAGGTGTTGGATTAGGACCTCTCAAGGAATGCTCAAGGTTATGATATAATGTTTCACAAGGTGCTTCACTCCTTGTGAGAGACCTAGTAATGGATTGTAGAAGATCTCGAGTTTCGTGAATTATCGTGGATGAGTGTACTGCAAAGATCAATGCAATGAGGAGAAAGGGCTTCTTATGATATACTTCACCAAGTACTAAGCTCATACAATCCTCAAAGAAGCCCCCAAGTTGAGGAAAAACTATCTAGGGTTTGCCTCTTAGGGCAACGCCAGGGCAAGAGATTTTATGGATGGAATCCAAGTGGATGCCCACCAAAATTTGAGGTTAAGTTGTCAAGATTCAAGACCCTAGGCTTGATGTTTAGGCTCTTGGAATCCCACCAAACCTCCTCCTATGCAATTTACTCTAAGCCCTAGATAATCGTCTTACATTAAGAGGATTGAAATTTAGAGAGGAGAATTTATGGAGAGAAATTGAGTTTGACCACCAAGGACTTGGATTAGTGCCTTGTCCTTTGGGCATATTTAGTCGTACGAAGTTCAAGATGAGCTAAATTGTCTCCAAGGAGGCCTAAAATTGATGCCCTAGGTGCTGAGTTTAAGCATTTATCCACTTCAAGAGATAATGGAGTCTCATTGAGAGTTCAAGGTTTTCCTACACTAAGAACATTCATTACAAGCCATACATTGAATAACATATGCAATACTCGACTAGAAAGCTTCTTAAAATTATTTTTAACAATTTTGGCACAATTTAGCATGTTCTAGAAGGAACAATTCCATACATTAGACAAATTCAAGAGAAAATTTTCATCAACATAAAGTACTTACAAGATGACATGCAATATATCCATCTTCTTGGGGTTTCTTCTCATCCTTTTCTAATTGTAGCAATATGGCTAAGTGGTCTAAAGGTCTCTCTACCCTTAACCATGAGTTAAAGTCTTTCCATGTCCTCCAAAATCTTTTCTATTACGAAAACCCTATCTAATCTCCTTGATGCCCCTCCCTTCCTTTTTTAAATATCCTTCATGTTGAAACTTGACTAATAGGTTTCACATCATAGAGCCCTGAATCTTTAAACCTCCAAGACAAATAATCTATCAATTGGTCTTGTTTGGGATTCCTTTGCCCACGCACGCATACAAAAGAGAAAAGAGAATATTTATCCAAGCTTCATTACTAGATTTAGATCACTCTCTACGATGTCATAGCTTTGACTACTGCCTGAACTATAAAATTGTCCTAAAACAACTTTCTATCTCCATACGGGCCATAAAGATCGATGAAGGAAAACACAAAAATTCTCTACTAAATTTTGTAGTGGAATAGTAACAAAAAAAACACACCATCACAATAATCAAGGGACAATTTTCTAGGGAACCCAACTGGGAAAACCCTTTGCTTGTTTGAGAATTTTTTTGAAGAAATTTAAGCAATATATCTCTTACAAATACAACTTGTTTCAATAGAGAATACAATTTGATTCCCTCTGCTTGCTCTAAGCTGAAACACTCCTTGCAAGACCTTTGATCTACTCCTAGATTTCCTCCTAATTCCTTGCTCATAGGCTGCTCCTAAATTCTTGTGCAATTCCCATGGAAATTCCTCTCTCCAATAATGAGCACAAGCTACTCTCTTGGCACATTTTTCTCTCACAAGCTCCACACATAATCTTGTGCAACCTTGTCTCAAACCTGTGAGCTCTATTGTCTAGTCTCACCAACTCGTGCTCACAAGACAATGATCAATTTTTTCGTTTCTCCTTTTAAAGCAATTCGAATGGCTCAGTTCAATGAGTTTCTAATTAAGGAGTTTGCTTTTGTGATTGATTGAGTTAGCATGACTTAACTACTCATGCAACTCATCCTACCTCAAATCAAGGATTTGAGATTCAAAAACGCGTTCTTTTCCTCAATTATGTCGCACTAGAAGACTAATAACTTGACCTTCCACTTTAACACATCAGTTAACTACTCCTAAACTCGTCTTGATTTTTAGGAATGATTCCTAAATTTTAGGAAATCGTCCCAAATTATAGGAAACTCAAGCATGCCAAGGAAAAACTCATTGTGGTTCCTTTGATTAAGGCACAAATCAAGGAACCCTTTCTCGCTATTATTTTCAACATTCCCTCTTAGTGAGGAAGGTGTTCCTGGAAGAACCTCATCCACTTGGATTTGTCTCCAACACTACCAAGTTCTCCGCTACTGCAACTAGAAGACTTCCCAACTTTCTTTTGCAGTACCTGCTTTGAAGGCTTATTCTTTCCCACCATGTTTTGTGAGTCCATCACTTCAGTCATAAGTGCCATGTATCCTGTGTACCTTTGTGACTGCTTCCTTTGGCTGGTAGTGACACTGGAAGATTCAACTTTCTTTTGATCTCCCTTACCCAAAACCTCTGCCCACTTGGCTTGAACTCTCTCTATTTTGGGAGTCACTGATTGGGTGGCTACCTCCTCTTGCCCTGGGCTATGCTTCTCATCATCTTGCTAGTTAGCCCAACTCCCAACTAGCTTAGACTCAAGTTGAGATATTGGTTGAGGCTCCATCTTGAGAGCTCTATCCTGCTCTTGCTCAACCACCATGTCTTTACTCTGAAAACTCCCTTCCTTTTTGCTCAAGGCTACACTTGTCTCAAACAAATTTGCCTACTAGTTGCTCTCTTGCTCCCCCAAGATCATCAACTCTTAGGGTCTTCAACAAATTGCCCGCTAGCACTAATATGGCTGCTCCATCATCACCGCTCTTAAGGACTTTTGGAAGTTCCCTCTTATCAACCATATGGCTCCTTCCATGAACACTGTATTTGAGGTCTTCAACAAGGTTGGCTTCTCACAATAGATAAGTACATCTACCCACTGCATACTCGCCCATGAGAAACACTTTTCACAACTTCGTTTGTGAACAATACTTTCTTTCCTAAAATAACTTTAGGACTGCATTCCCCATGTGCTGGTCTAGATTCTATTCACTGCTCTGATACTATGTAGAAAATACACGAAATAGTGCAATTGCTAATATGAACAATTTGAAAACTAATTTCTTTTCATATAGACCCAAAATTTCTCTACTAAATTTTACAACGGAATAGCAACATAAATAAACACACTAGCACAATAATCAAGGCACAAAATTTTGTAGGGAACCCAACTGGGAAAACCCTTTGCTTGTTTGAGAATTTTATTGAAGAAATTTGAGCATTAGATCTCTTACAAATACAACTTGTTTCAATAGAGAATACAATCTGATTCCCGATGCTTGCACTAAGCTGAAATACTCCTTGCAAGACCTCTGATATGCTCCTCGATTTTCTCCTAAATTCATGCGTAATTCCAAGGAAATTCCTCTCCAATAATGTGCACAAGCTACTTTTGGCACACCTTTCTCTCACAAGATCCACACATAAACCCACGTAACCTTCTCACAAACCTGTGAGCTCTATTGTCTTGTCTCACCAACTTACTTGTGCTCACAAGACAATGATCAAATTGTGCCTTTTTCCTCTTAAAGCAATTCAAATGACTAAGTTTAGTGAGTTTCTAATTAAGGAGTTTACTTTTGTGATTGATTGAGTTAGCATGAGTTAACTACTCATGCAACTTGTCTTATCTCAAATTGTTAATTTTAGGTATGTTCTATGCTGATAGCAAATTTACTTCAATTTTCCATTTTAGCTCAATATCAATTCCAGATTAGCAATCACATTTAACATGATAGAAAAATGCAGATAGAACATAAACATAAATCACAAAAGACAAGCCAAGACAAGAGGACACAAGATGTGGCGCTAGCCAGGGACAAACCCCAATGTGGGGAAACCCTTAATCAATTCATCTTATATGTTCTTCAATAGTTCAACAGGTACATATACATCAGAAGTCAACCTTTTGACTTATCTAAATAAGAGCAGAGATCTTCTCTAAGAAGATGGCATATGAGGTAGCTGATCTGAGCTTAGGTGAAGGCATATTGCTTCCACTGATCCAAGGTGACTCCATCACCATGCTGCTCCTCACTGTGCTGCATCCAATCATCATGCTACACCTGTGCTGCATCCATCACTATGTTGCACCTTGCTGGTTGAATCAACCTCAACACAGTCTTTCCAACATCATGTTGCTGGCTATGCCCTGCGGCCTAGCTCAGCAAGACTAAACTTGAATAAGGTCCAAAGTACTGTCTCCTAACTGTCACAAAAATCTGCCCAGATTTGTCTGCAATTATCCTTTAAGGGAAGGCTGTCTCCTATGCCTTCCACAAGACGGTTCTCACTTGTCATCACAGGATATGGCATCATGGCACTAATATTCCACACAATCATAAACCCAAATACTCTCTATCCATTCATTACTGCATGTATATATTTGACATGCCATACATCAGACTGAACATATCATAGTCATATGTTCACAAGATTTTACTGCTGTGCTTTACTGTCATTAGCACATGAGTTACTATCATACAACATAGTCATAACCTTACACTGAAGATAGTTGCCCACACATGGTAATTTCTTTACTTGACACTTCATTGACCAGGGGCTCTCTATACTAGCCCAACACAAACTGTCCATCCAAAACTTAGATTAGGGCTCTGACCTCGCACTCCTTGTGCAATCCGCTGTCCCAAGACAATGCTAAACATATGACTGGGTTTCCTCTATATAGCATATAGGAGCCTTCTTCAACAATGGATGTAGGGCAACATCTAGTCCTCCTTTTGCTGCTGAGTAGGGCCTGCTGTTAGGGCACACCTAGACTCACAAGGGCACAAACTGAGCTGTGGACTTAGCTTCATACTAGGCCTGTCTTCTAGCGCTAATAAGGCCTCATCTTGGGCTACGGCTAGGGCTCCTAGACTGTGGATTTAAGGCCTCCTCATGATATTGGATTAGGGCTACCTTGCTTCGAATTGAAGCTCCCCTAGATCTCCCTTCAATATGCGGCTAGATCTTGCTTTTGCTACGAATCAAGAGCCTCTCTTGATTGTGACTAGGGCATCCCTCTTTTGCTGCGAATAGGGTCTCCTTGTTGCAGAATGGAGTCTTCCTTTTCCAGCATATAAGGCCTCCTAGACTGCTCCCAAATGTCTCCCTTGAATTGCTGCCAGACCTCCTCACAAGACTGTTGCTAGATCTTACTTTCAACCATTGTTTTAAAAAACAGCCGAGTCGACTTTGACTCGGTTGAGTCAAACCAAGCCAATGCTTGTCCAGGTCGGCTCGGTGGCCGAAATGAAACAGCTGGCCGGGTTGTTACCGAGCCAGTCATTGACTTGGTCGACTCGGTTGACTTGGTAACAACTCGGCCGACTCGGAAATGACTCGGTTGGCTTGGTAACAACTCGGCTGACTTGGAAATGACTCGGTTGGCTCGGTAACAACTCGGCCGACTCGGCTCTTTGACAAAAATCCTGAAGCACATTTGTCAAAAGTTGTTCCGCCTCCTACATATCAATGGTTGGGTTGTTGTTTATTGCATATTTATAGCCCTAAAGTAATCTATCACTGTGAGAAAGTTTTGAAAATTACAAGGTTAAAGTATGGCTATCCTAGTAGCATGAATTAGAAAATTGAAACAATGCATTGAACCATACAATGTCTTTAAAAAGGCAAACGTTTTGGTAATGGACTAATAAATACATATTTACCTTTGATTGTTCTGGAGCTTGACCATAATTAAATCAAGGGTTTTGAGACTTCATTAGGGGCAGAGAATTGGTATTATTGTTGTTGCAGTCTAGTGATTGTCCTTAGGCTGAGGCAGAAAAGAATCCTGGCATTGGTGGCTAAGTATGAACTTTGTATTGGACAGTGCACTGGGTGCCATTTTGATATAATGGATATATTCAGGAGCCTACTTTGATCATATGTTGTCTTCTATCTATATTCTAAAGCTTTGTGTGTGGAAACATGAATGAAAATCTTTAAAATTATGCTTTTTTTATAAAAAATAAATATTTAATGTATTTTTTACAACGACTGAGTCATTGAAATCAAACTGGTCGAGTCGATACCGAGTCGGAGTTGGAGCCGACCCTCAGCCGTTTCTGAATCGGAGTCAGAGTTTTAAAACATTGCTTTCAACTGCGGCTAGGCTCATAAAACAGTGCTTTCAACTACGACTAGGCTTCATTATGACATCGGCTAGGGCACATTGTGACCACTGACTTAGGGCCTCATAGATCAGCATTGTAGGTCTCTTCTAGACCTGCAGTTAGGGCTTCATCCTCTTAGATTTCTCTTGCCACTAAAACCCAAAACAAGTGGAGAGAAATCAAGAGTGAAGTGTGTCTAAATGGCTATCAAGCCACCTCCTTTTATACTAAAACGTTGAGCACAAGTGGGGGTTATTTGGTTGCTAGCCGACCTTGACGAATTGTCCCATAACACAAATAAAATCATATCTCCATGAATACTTATCAAAATCGGATGATCTTTAAATCAATCCACACCTCTCGATGAGAGGAATCCAAGAAAAATATCAGTTGCCATAAATAAGGTGACCCACATGGAGTTTGGCATTTCTTGCTCCACCATTCTTGTTTCTTCTTGAATGCATCTCGACATCAATTCTTCAAACCTTGGAATTCGATCATTCTTGAGTATAGTAGTTCTAAATACATGCCACTCAGGTGGGAGTCCTCCAAGGGTGGTGCGAGTAAGTTCCCTATCAGGAATGCCTTTTCCAATCGAGAGTAGATCATTCTTGATCTCAGTAATCCTCAAGAAATAGGATTGAATGTCCTCATCCTTGCCCTTCTTAATATCCTTCAACTTATTCTTGAGAAAGAGAATTTGATTAACATTACTAACATGTCGACCAACCCGTCGTATATCTCCTTGGAGGTCTTCAATTTGGAGATATAGGCCATTAGATGCTTGTCAATAGAATCCCTAATAATCTTCTTCGCTTTGACTTCAACCTTATTGTACTTGGTCTTTGCAGTAACCAGTGCATTTGAAGGAGACTCAGGGATTTTACCTTGCACATAATCCATCACTTCCTTTTCTTCCAAGGTCAAATCAAGAGATATCTTCCATCCATGATAGTCAGATTTGTCATGGAGCTTGTCTTCAGCCGGGAAGTAGGATGAGGAACTCATTGAGTCTTTTGTCCTTGTCCAACTGTCTTTGGTAATTGCTCTTTCACTCTTGCTTGGGCTTTGTTTTCCCCTCAGATCTAATACCATGTTAATTTTAGGCAATAGTGGTATGTTCTAAGCTTTAGAGCAATTTTGCTTCAATTTCTTTATAAGCCCAATATCAATTTCAATTTAGCAATCACATAAAGATGTAAGTAAAATGCTGATAGAACGTAAACATAAACAGTAGAAGACAAGCCAAGACAAGAGGAACAAGATGTGGCACCAGCCAGGGACAAACCCCAATGTGGGGAAACCCTTGATCAAATCTTCTTTTAGTCTTCAATAGTTGAATAGAGAGAGAGATAGTATAATTTACAAATTTTGATAATTTATAACAATAGCAAAAGTCAACGTTGGTCAATAGGGTAGATTTGACCCTCAAAGATTTGGTCAACTTTGGCCTCCAAACAACAAGATGAAACAACCCTCAAAACAGGTGAATTTTGCCGAGTCAAAGTCTGGTCAAACTGTCAACCCACGGTCAGCGCTAACCATAATGAACGCTGGTCAAACAATATGGATGGCCTCAATTTTTGTGCCCGGAAATGCGACTTGCCCAAACAGAATTAACCCTCACAAAAACGCAGTCAAATAAGTCAATGCTGAAACAGAGAAAGTATAGTCCTCTCCTTTGCACATGGGGAGAGAGAAGCTGCCAAGAAATGCGTACCCAACCAAAAGAGGAGAGAGAGATATGTGAAGATGAGTGTGTCCAAATGAGTAGGAGCTATCATGTATTTATAGGCAAATGTTGAGGATGAATAAATGTGACTGTTGGGCTTTTGAGCCTACATGAGTTTACTGGTCAACCTTGACAATTTGTCCATAATATAAATAAATTCATATCTTCATATAGGCAAACGTTGAGGATGAATAGACATGACTATTGGGCTTTGAGCCTACATGAGCTTGGTGGCTGACCTTGACAATTGGTCCATAATATAAGTAAATTCATATCCTCATTTGTACATGTCAGAATCGGTTGATCTTTAGATCAACCCTACACTTCTTGGAGAGAGGAATCCAAGAAAAATATCAGGTGTCATAAATAAGATGACCTCTGTGGAGTTTGGCTTTGGTTGCCAATTTTAATAGCTTGTCTTCATATAACAGTATAGGAAGGCAAAAGTGGGAAGTCCCAAAGTGTTGTGTTCATGAACGACTAAGGAACAACAAGTGGGTAGTTGATGAAGACCCTATGTGTTGACTCATTGATGGACTAATGATCAGCTGGGGGCAGATTGGAGCTGTGTTCAACAAGATTCATTGATGGAGGCAGATTGGTGGTGTTGCGGATTGGGGGCAAAGGACCAACATATGTATTCAGGGTACATGGGCCAAGCGGAGTTGTGAAGTGCACTACATTAGCTACTAGGTCAGTTGGTATCTTGTTTAGGGTAGATTGGTAATGGTTTTCAAAGGACTGACACTAAACCCTAGTTGTATTTCTTGTATCATTTATTTTATGAGGGCCATGATCCTTGGTACGGGAGCCCTAGATTGTTGTATTAAATATTGGTTAATATAACGAAGTTGGGTTGAAAAATTGTAAAAAGTTGTCTATTGTGCACATGTTGATTTAATATTGTGTTTATTCGGTTGTGCAAAGTAGTTTGTTGTGGCATTTGAGTTGGTTGTGTCAAAGATTGTAAGACCCTAACCTAGATTCTCTAGTGCCGTGGAAATTTAACACTTCCATCATTATATATAGTTACATCTGGAGTTTGTGGCCATGCATAACATATATGTTCAACTTTGCTTCTCTACCTATGGGTTTGTTACACATAGCTATAATACATGTTTCATTTTTGTTAGGTATGGTCCAACATCCTTTATGCTTACCCAACAAAATAATGGGTAACATCCAACTCCAACTTGGGGACAAGTGGTCCTCTCGGGAACACTTGGAAATTATGTAATTTCATCTTTTCGTAAATATGTGGTTGCTAAAATGGAGTTTGTCATCATGTGAAGCCACCTCACGATCTCCAAGGTGTAATGACCTTTTCCCCTATGTTTGATTTCCAAAGAAAAGAAAGCCATGTCAAAATGTGATTGCTAGTATGCTAGATTCTCCATTTTTCCTTTCAGGGACAACTAAACATTTGTCCATGTGAATGATGATTTTATCAAACATTACAAATTGCGCCCTTGACATGTCTAGTTTGTACCAATGGCTTTCTTTAATCAACTAGAGGTGGAGGAAGAGGTGAGTCCTTTTGGTGCAAATACCATGTCATGATTAGTTGTGAAGACTTCTTTATTTCAAATACATTGGCTCCCCACCTTCTTATGTAGTTAGGGTTTATGATTTTTGATGTTTCTATAAGATGTATTTACTTTTGCATAAGATTTCTTATAGGATTTTTGGTCTCTTTTTAAAATTTCTTGTAGGATAGTGTGGCCTTTGTTTCATATTTCTTTGAAGATACTTTGTGTGTATTTAATATTTTTCATAAGATTTTTCAGTCTCTTTTAAATAATTTAATTTGTGTTATGCAGGGATTTCCCATAAGATATTTTATTTTTTATTTAGTATTTTAGAGTTTGATTCTTGTTTGGTTTAGTGGGTGGGAGATAAATGCTGTTCTTAATGCACCAAGATCTTGTTGATTTTTCAAGACTTTCTAGATTGATAATTACTTCCACTTGTTCATTAATTTAACTTGTGTACATTTATCATTAATCAACTATACATATAAAATCTTTAACAAGCCAGTACGATCATAAAGTGATAGCCAAACAGGACACAAAATTTATCTTGGGAAAATCCCAACAACCTTTTCTTAAAGTAAATGCCCAATTCAACAAGAGATACAATCTGATTTCCCAGTCAAAAACAAAGTCAAACTGACCAATAACCAAACTTGGTCAGACAAAGATAAATGCATCCCCCTGAAATTTTGGCCGCCTGCCCAAAACTTCGGTCTACTACCCATAAACTCATCTTGTTGCCTAGAATTTATGCCCTCTTATTGTACCTTAGATTTTTCCTCTTTGTGCCTTAGATCACGCCTCATATTCGTTCCTTATGATTCGAATTGGATGTGCAAATGGAGAGGACGAATGCCAATATATAGATGTTGAATGAGCTGAATAGGTGTGTCCCGTCACAGGGGCCAACTTGAACCCGACCTTACATTTGGAGGAAAAAAAATAAAAAATAAAAATTTAAAATTCAAAATTTTATTCTTTTGAAGCCGACTTGAAATCCACATGTATATGACTTTTCTAGATGTTCTCTTTTTGAATAAAAATTTCTTTATTCCAAGAAAAGGTTGAATGAGCTCAATTATGTTGATGAATCCATCCACTATATGTGGAAAGCATCCCGCATCAACATAATGCAAAGGATCTAGTTAACCACTAGTCACATATCCTTTACAAGGGATCTAGTCATCCATAATCCAAATACCCTTTGGCTAGTCAGGTACCCCCAGACAATCCTTGGATC
>APFE031409708.1:0-28852 GCA_000404065.3 Pinus taeda | reverse complement strand
GTCTCCCAAGCCCGAAAAAGTATAAAATAATACTTGAGAGAACCGCTTGATCATTACGATCAAGGAGTACTTTTCATAATTAGTGCCTTCAATCTGAAAAAGTAAAAAAGCGATCGAAAACACGTCGTTTTATTACCAATATCGAACTTGAAACGACAAAAGTCCGGCAATCTTTTCATGTTTATATGGTCAGAAAAGAGCTATAAAAGGACCGTATTTTTAATTCCGTTTTAACAAGTCTAAAAAGAAAAACTTGGCAATCTTTTCATATTTTACGAGTTAGAAAAGAGCTTAAAGAGGACTCCTATGTTTTTTTTGTTGAAAATGACCAATTTCACCTAAAAACCCAATATTCTGCACAAAAACTGCAAACATTACTCATATATGTTTAAAAATAATAAAAATGCACTAAAAATGACCTTTTCAAAGTAAAAAATAAATAAATTTAATTTATTTATTCAAAAAATCTTATAAAAAGGGCTTTTACAAGTTCATTTTTACCATTTGCCTTTGGAGTAAAGAGTAAGAGCTTTTGGTAGAAAACTTCCTGTGGAGATTGCGAAAAATCCGACCACTAGAATTGAGAACCATCTTCTCAAGGTAATCCACATTGTCCCTGACTTTCATTTCATCCATTTAAAATTTTGTTTTAGGGTTTAGAAATTGATTTTTAGAGGAAAATTAGGGCAAAAAGTTTCCCGTGGCAGTTGCGCAAGGGCGCCATGTGGCCCCTGCGCACCTGATTTTTCTGTGCATAGAGAAAAGTTGGGTTTCCACACCTGTCCTTAAGGAGAAGTGCACACCTACGCACTGTCTCTAAAGGGATGGGTGCGAACCCCACAAAATGAGGATTTTAAACTCTAAATTCCTCATTTTTGCCCCATATAATTTTGAAATGAAAGTTCTAATCCACCTATTTTGCAATGTAGGTACACAAGATGCTTGTCTGGCAGGAAAGAGAGCACGAGGACGTGGATCAAGCTGCATTACTCCATCCACCATACTTGGCATGAGGGCACAGGTAGACTTTCTACAATGGCTGGTGAACAGGTGGAGAACGCAGGACCAGTGCTTCATTATTGGTGGCAACTAACTCGAAATCAAGCCAGATGAAATATACTTTTTGACTGGCTTGCCCAAGAGAGGCAAGCAATTATCTCTGTTCGGATCTAGGCCAGGTGGCCAATCTGTCGCTAGTCTCCGACTAGAGTTCTGTAATGACCAGACTCTAGACAAACAGACAGATGTTAAAACCATCTCCCGTCCTGAACTAAAGGTGATTACCTTTACTGTTACCAAACTCTGCGGGAGCGCAACATTGCATCTAGCTATAGGCTCCCAGATGCGCATGGCAGTGGACTGCTTCCGAGGCACCATCTTCAACTGGTGCGATGCTGTATTGGCCAATGTGAAGGGCCAATTGAATAGGGCGAAGAATGGACAGCTAAAGAACTTTGGATATGGTTATTTAGTTGTTAGCTTTGCCCTAGAGAGGATACCCATGCTAGTTCCACAACAACTCATTGTTGAGGCTGGACTTCCCCGAGATCCTCGGGTTAGGCGATGGGTTGCAGTCATGGCCCGCCATCCTGAGAAGGGTACCGAGGTTGTTCAATTCACACCAGAGTATTTCCATTGGTTAGAGAACCAACTCTTTGTGATTCAGGATTTTCCATATGCTGGGATGGATTATCATGGTGATCCCGACATGGCTCTTCCACCAGGAGAGCAATGGGATGATAGAGGTAAAATTGTTTTCAACATTTTAATTATATATATATATTTTGTTTTTAAATCTTCCCAAAACTAATAGTAAAAGTTTTAAATGCAGATGTGGGTCCACAGCGACCAGCCGCTCTCCAGCCCTATGATCGAAGACAACCAATTTCCGCAGCACTAGCCCCATAGGACCAATCAGCAGAGACCTTGGCCGAGTTGGAGAGCCATCTAGAGCGCTTGACTGCAGATATTCCAGAGACCAACATAGATGACATTCCTCTTAGACTTTAGCGCTATGTGATTGGGGTCCCAAGACCTTTTAGGAGGTTCCTTTATAGGGTGGCCCAAGCAGTGGTGTCTTATCAGGATTATCACCAGTGATAGGATGATTGCCTTGTAGACTCATTTTTGGACTTTTTATACTATCATTTTTGCCGATCATAAGGTGTTTTTCAACCTATGATTGAGGACGATGTATATTTTGACACACTCCTATGCTATGTTATATTATTATTATGGTTATCTTGCAAAACATGTTATGGGATGTTTTTAAATTTACTGTTTGATTTAATGCAAATGTCTATTTAACATTCGAGAAGCAACTGCATCTGCTAATGTATTTAAATATCTTGGAATGTGTTGATATTCTATGTAATCAAATTCTCGTTCCAAGAGATGGACTCTCAAAAATAATCGTAATAACACTGGATTTATAATGGCATAAACTCGATTAAGCTATAATACAACGCGTTCCGAATCTAAATTAACAATCAAACTCTGAATTCCAAATGAAATGGATTCAGATAATAACTCAATCACGGCACTGTATTCTGCAATGTTGTTCATTTCTTGACCGAGGCTTACCCCATGCATAGATACTAACTCGTCAGAGGGCGAATAGATAACCCAAGCTACAGAAGAGATGTTCTATGTACTACGACAAGCACCATCAGCAAAACCAATGTATGTTTGGAGTGGCGTCGACATCTGCAATATCAAGAGTAAAATCAAGATAAGCAGGAATAATAATGAAAAACACTCTCTAATGTAAAGCACGCATTCCTAATCTAAGAACATACCAAACTTAGAAAGAAACTAGTCTAAAAAATCTCCACACTAATCTTTTAAGCATAATATCGATTTAGATAAAGCATATTCCTAGGTTTACCTAAAGAGACACCGTCAAAATCTTCTAACTCATAGGCCCCTTTTGGCAGCTTTCACTTGACAATATACGAACCATGCCACATGGGTACAAATTTTCCAGCCTCTAGCCTATCATTTGCTTGATCGTAAAGTAAGACTAGGTCTCCTTCCGAAAAATTGCGGGGTGTAACATTTTGATCATACTAAGCTTTAATCCTTTTGGCATGAGTTTCAACAACTAATATAGCATTACGTCGATTCTCATCTAATTGAGCTAAGTATAATAAACGTTTTTCCTCTTCGGAAGTAGCTAGTAATAATTGCACGACAATTTTTAATGACGAGATTTTGCATTCAATGGGTAATACTGCTTCTAAACCGTAAACCAGTTGAAAGGGAGTAAAACCTATTGATGTTTTGACTGAGGTTCGGTACACCCAAAGCACTGAAAACAACATGTTATGCCAATTCGACCTATGAATCCCAATGATTTGTTGGATCATGGTGACTAGAACTTTGTTGATTGCTTCAATCAGACCATTTTCTTGTGGGTAATATGGAGTGGAACTATCGTGATGCAGGCCAAGCTGATCGGTAAGTTCAGTCATCATGATGTTTTGAAAATGACTCCCATGGTTAGTGATAATCACTTGAGGAACACCAAACCTAGAAATTATATGATTGAAAACAAAAATCGCAGTAGTTTTGCCGTCTGCCAAAAATCTAGTCATCGCCTCGGCCCACTTGGTAAAATAATCTACCGCAAGGATGATATACACATGCCCCCCGGCCAAGTGAGGGTTACATGTAATAAAATCGATACCCCATTTTGCAAATGGACCAACGACAATGATAGGGTGGAGAGGAGCAGGAGGAGTGCACATCTTATGATCAAAAATTTGGCAATTGTGGCATTTCTGGAGTACAGTGATACAATCTTTGAATAAGGACAGCCAGAAATAGCTAACACGCAAAATATTTTGGGCTGTGGCATACCCAGACATATGACCGCCACATGCTCCAGAGTGACAGTCATTAAGAACCTTTTTAGTCTCGTCATGAGTAAGACAACGGCAGAACACAGAATGCACCCCATGACGATAAAGAGTCTCCAATAATAGTGTAAGGTTGGGATTGGAAATGAATTTTCCGGCGCTGAGATCGTGAAATGTCGAGCCGAAAAGATTGGGTTTGGAGATAGACAATGATATCTCCATACCATGGATCAACAGTGCTGATAAGGAACAAGGATTCATTCGCAATGGGTTCTTCCGCCACATGTTCCGTATCAGCACGAGGGAAGTCACACATTAATTTCGCAAAAACCAAAGACTTCTTTGACTTTACCTTCTCAAATTCCAAGTCAAATTCCTACAGGATGACAATCCATTTGGAATACTTGCCCCATAGCAATTGTTTAGTCAAAATGTATTACATAGGGTTACAATCAGAAATGACCGTGGTTTTGCGTAACAAAATGTAATGATGAAATCGTTGAACAGCTTGGACTACAGCTAAGGCCAGTTTCTCCACATGTGAATATTTTAACTCAGTTGGAGTTAGAGTTTGACTAAAATAATAAATCACATGTTCAATTTTGAATTCATCCTGTTGAACTAAAACCATCCCAATGGTGGAATGGGAGGCGGTGAGGTACAAGAAGTAATACTGGTTGTAGTTGGGAGGATGCAATAATGGTGCATGGGTCAACACATGTTTAAGTGCATCGAAAGATTTGTTAGCCATCTCATCCCAAAAGAACGGAGTGTTCTATGTCAACAATCGGGTGAAACCTTTTGTAATCTCGACGTAGTTAGGAATGAAATGACGTAAAAAGTTTGCTTTCCCTTGCAAACTCAGGAGTAGGCGAAGAGTCGAAGGAGGTGGTAACTTGACGATGGCTTCGACCTTCGAAGGATCGACACAAATGTCGGCTTTGGATACAACAAATCCCAGTAAACGACCTGTTTCTATACAGAAAACGCACTTGTCCGGATTTAGCCTAATCCGATAATGCCTACATCTCATGAAAATTGCTTGTAAATGAGTGAGATGGTCAGGTCTACGTAAAGAATAGGCTGGTAAATCATCGAGATAAGGCTGCACAATGTGCTTGATGTCATGAAATGCATAAGACATAGCCCTTTGAAAAGTTTCTCCGGCGCTCTTCAATCTAAAAGGTAACTTGCAATAAGAAAATGTCCCCCATGGACAGATGAATGCCGTTTTTGGTTGATCGGTAGGTAGAATGTTAATTTGATTGTAACCGGAAAAGCCATCCATAAAGGAGAAAATTTCACTGTTGGCTCAATCATTGATAATTTGATCGATATAGGGTGTGGGGTGATTGTCCTTGGGACAAGCACGATTAATATCCTTATAGTCAATACATATTCTTATTGTACCTTGTTTTTTAGTAACTGGAACAATATTTGATACCCAATCCGTCAAAGGAATTGGATAAATGAAACCTGCTTTAAGTAATTTCTCAACTTTTGCTTTTATGGCAACAACTTTTCGTGGTTGTATCTGACGCAAACATTGTTGGACGGGTTTAGCATCCTGGTAGGTTTTAATCTCATGAACAATGATTGAAGGATCAATTCCTGGCATTTCTTCATAAGAGCAGGCAAACACATCATGGAATTCTTGAAATAGGGCTTTATATGTGTTGACTTCAGTGTCCGTACAAGAAGCACCTATGTGAATGTTTTCAACAATCCCAGGTTTGACTGAAATGTCGATAGGAACCGTTCGAGAAATATTAGCTAAATTTTGTTCAGAATCAAGATGTTTCAATGGATTTTGCGGTTCTTTGACATATTCAGCAGTAAAAATAGATGAAAAATCATTTTCAAAATGATCAATCTTAGGTAAAAATGAAGATCGATGATGAAGATCCTTCCATGGTAATGCATCAACAGATAACAGTTCCCGAATTTGTTCATCAGTGTGAATGGTTTCATAAAAGGTTGTTGAATCTGAGGTTGAGATTGAAAGTGATTTTCCATGGATCTCATTCACTAGATCAAGGTTGGTTGAACTTGAGTCGGAAAACGACTGTACAGCCTGATAAGCAACTTCAAAGGGACTCAAAGGCATGGCATCACCAAAAGGGTCCACCTCGGAATCGAATGGAATGATCCAAGGATCATCAAGAAAAATGGATTCTGATGAAATCATATGAATAGTCGTGAAAGGAGACGGTACGTTGGGAGGAGGAAATGAAAAATTTCTGAGTAACCCCGAATCTTTAACTAATCCAACCCCAACATCCTTATAAGGGATAGCGGTTTTACCAACATGTTGAATACTCTCAGCAGAGGATGGGTCAGATGAAAAGTAGTTAACTGATCTATTGTACTGATCTTTCCATTGTATGGAAACTTAATAAGCCGAAAAACTGATGAAACGACAACAGTCATGGCGTAAGACCAGCTACGACCCAAAAGAAGGTTATAATCCAGAGGGGCATCAACCATCTCCACATCTAGATTAACAATTTTTCCTTCTACCCCTATAGGTAAGTCATACAAAATGCCATAAGGATGGAACCCTCGGCCATCAAAGGCCTTCAGAATTGTTGGGGATGGATTAAGTGTAGGAGAACCAAGGGTTTTCCAACACTGTATTGACATAATACACGTTGAAGCTCCCTCATCAATCACAGTCCTAAAACAAGGTCTGTTTTTTACTAACATTGGAATCTGGAAAGCCATTTGATGAGGTAAATGAGGTGTACTATTTTCTAAATCGAAGACTATGAGGTTTGAGTCCTGAAGATCAACAACTCCTATAGCCGATAATAGCATTTTACGTTGTGCTGGACAAGATTGTAGCACTTCCAAAGCCAACATTGCTGAAGGTGAAACAGCTAAATCTTCAACAATGTTATAGTTCTGAGCAGCTCTCGCATGTGGATTGAAAGCTGACTCTCAAAGTATACCCTTAGCAGGCAGTTTGATTACTAAGGCAGGATTTAGTTTCTCGATCTGTAGCAGATCGAAACCAGACGTGGCTGAGTTTGATGGAGTGGAATTAGAATATTCCACTTCCTTACCACCAATCCTTACATGTGACATCATCATTATGGGCTCTTCCGAGGCACTAGAGGAAGAACCTATCATCTTACTATCTTGACTTGGAAAAGGATCCTTAAAAATAGCAGGTGTTTGCGAACCTTTGAGAATTTTTGCAACCTCGGCACAATGTGGACAATCTCTTGTAAAATTCTCCTCATCGCAAATGAGACAAGGGTAGCGAGGTTTACGTTTCTCGTCAGTAGATTTAGGTTTATCGGATTTCTCTTTCAATTTTTTCTTATTCTTCTTCTTGCCTTTCTTCTTACCATTAGATTTTGATTTGGTCGTAGATGATTCTATGACATGAACATCAGCAGAAATTTCAGGTGAAGACTCCCCCTTCAAGGAATCTGGTAAAGTTATAATAGGAGAAGAATTCTTGGAGGATTTATTCTTACTCTTGGTATTAACAGTACCAATCATACCGTCAGCGGCATGAGACCCTAAGGGAGGTGTAGCTATTTTATTTTGTTTCAGAAGGTCAGGGATTTTCTTGTGTAACGTACCTTACTGCATATAAACTAAGTCAAGGTACTGACCTTGAGCAATTACTTACTCTTCGATAACTATGCCTGCCTTGGCTACATCTTCAATTATTTTAGGTAATAATGATTTTACAAACCATTCTGCCAAAATTTGGTCCGGGATAAAAACTTTCACTAAACAACATCAACGTCGCCATTCATGAATATGGTTTGAAATATATGTGGACGTTGACTATTTTAATGAAGTTAATAATTCTATGCCATTGTCATATCGGACTGGTAGCTGAAAATGAGTAAGGAAGGAAGTGGCTAACTGACTAAAATTGTAAAAAGAGCCTCATGGCAACTCAATGTACCACTTGGCTGCAAGGCCAATCAAAGTGCGTTGAAAAAGATGAAGACGAATTGAATCATCTATAATGTAATTCGGTGCACACCAGAGATGGTAAGTCATCACATGATTAGACGGATCTTCTCCTGACTTCCCCTCAAAATTTCGTATATCACTGGGAAACTTATTCGGCATTGGCGGCCAAAACGGAAGATAATTAATGGGATCGTTCATAAGGCGCGAAAAGTCAGGCAAATCCAAAGTTGCTTCAAATAGTAGCTGATGGTTCAGATCCCAAAAATTTAGGGTCATAAGACTAGCCCCAAGAGGAGGATATCCAGGATAACTTGGTATCGGATTTGCATTTGGGATATTATATCCTCCTGGAAAACCAGGTTTAACTAGACCATACTAGGGTTGTTGAGTTTTTTGATACGTATACCTAGGGTACGATTGATACTGATATGCCGAGTTCTGCACAACAGGGCCGAATTGGTACTGCCCCTCGTACGATTGGTAAGTAAACTAGGGTAGACTTGTGACAACCGTACTAGGCCCAGGTTGTCCTACAGGCATGGAAACCAGAGTTGTTGATACTCTAGAAATAGGTGGAGTGGATTGAACAGAGGCCGTAGTAGTTGTAGCAGACGTTTGGGACAGAGTTCGAGGTGAACTAGGCCCAGACTGATGAGCTACCCTAGGTGTAGAAGTTTGAGTAGTAGGTTGGACAGGTTGCTGGGGTGAACCAGAAATAAAAGACTCTCCAGATTGAGATGACAACTGCACACTGGGTCGCAGAGTCTGTTGATCCCACACCACATTCATTCCGGGGTATGGACCCATAACAGGTTGAGCATATTGAGGACCAAAACCAGGTTGAGTGTAGGATTGATAATTATATGGTACATTTCCTAGTCCTTGAACAAATGATTGACCTGAAGGTGGTTGAAAACCTTGAGGTTGGTATTGACCTTGAGGTTGGTACTGACCTTGCGGTTGGTACTGACCTTGAGGCTGGTACTGACCTTGAGGCGCATATTGATATTGGGGTTGACCTTGAGGTAAATATTGGTACTGGGGCTCAGCTTGAGGAAAATAATGTCCCGTAGAGATATACTGTCCTTGAGGTTGCCCCGCAGGCGGTAATGGACTACCTTGAGGTTGCCCCCCAGGCGGTATTTGAGGACCTTGCGGCTGCCCGCCAGACGGTATTGAACTACCTTGAGGTTGCAGATTAGGAGTAGTACCAGACAGCATAAGAATCTCTTCGACACTTAACGGTTTCGCTCCATTATTATCAGGAGATACTACATATTCGATGGGTTGAGGAGACGCTCTTGAAAACGTACCAGATAAAGACTCATACCCAGGAGGAACAAAAGGACCGCCTTGTAAAAAAGTTTCTGGCGTCTTAGAAAACAAGGATGACTATCTCGACATATTCAAAGGAGGATAATAACCTCTGGGTGTTGGATGGAAAGGAAATCGAGGTGGTGAAGATGCGAGACCTGGATTTTCTAAGAAATTGGTCAACGAAATATACCAAGTGTTACCTCTAATGGGACTGTAGAAAATGGATTCACGCTCCCTAAGTTCGATAGTTGGTTGATTTTCAGGGATGCTTATACCTTCATTCGGACTCGAACTTACAATTTCTTTGATGGAAATGAGTCCAGAAGGAAGATTCTCGGTAATGATATTTTCTACCCTGGATGAACTAGGACCACTAGAGATAGGAGAAGCAAATCCTGAAGATGGAGTAGCAGCAGGTTCAGTTTCAGGTTCAAAGATTTCAGGTTCTTCAGCTAGTGAACTAATAGGAGTGATACTACTAGTAACCTCGGAAAATGAAATTGGTTTAGAAATACGTTCTGTTGCTTGAACTAGATGATCAGGATGTATGATTAACGAAGACTCTCTAGCATCCGGTGACCCAACCCTACTTTCACTAGGTGTGACAAGAGCTCGTAGCCCTTCAAGTTGACTTGGTGTAAATTCGGGAGGTTGCCCCTGAAATCGACGGGATTGTCTCGGTAATTCAGCCACGATTAATTATTTAATTACTTCACACGAAAACAAAGAAAATCTCAAGAAAACCACCTAAAGTCTCTAAAGAACCAAACAATTTGAAGCACACGCCTAATAAATCTAGGAAATCAAACCACACACAAACAATATCTTTCCAGATCCGAAACACTAGTTGGTGATGAAATCCAATGTCGCAGAATTCAATACAGAAATGGCGGTTGGAACAATGACCCTGACAACCTGCTTAATGAAACAGACTGGCACAAGTTTTTCCACTATAACCGTATCGAGTGAAGATAACCCCCTAGAGAGTCCAAGTGAGTCTAGTTGACGTCTGCTCCAGGTACAGTGGGATCTTCCCTCCACCGTCACCTAGGAAAGAATCCTAAAGATTATGTTCACTAAGGTCACCAACGGAACAAATATACCTGGGGGAACAGTCTAACGATCCGATACGCATGCAAGGGCAGAGTAACAAGCTCAATCCCCTTGAAGGCTCCTTGACATAATCCAAGGTTTACCAACAAGTGACCCTAGGCTCCTCGACAATGGTCAATCTGAGGTTTACCATTTTTAACACGTGAACATCTTATATCGTTCCCAATGAGGAAGGATTAATTCCCACACTGGTTCTGATATGATCTCGTGCTTCTCCTTTAAGAGGAGCTTTCCCAGAGCATAGATGTAACCATTGGAATTTCTCCCTACCGCAAGATTGACTACTTGTTTGTTTAAACTATCTTGGAGAGTTAATTACTCCCTACTCCAAGATACTAGCCTAAGCTATGTTGGTGAAAAGAGCCTAGAAAATAAAAAGATTGCTAGATGGATTTTAATGAAGCATTAGTTTTATTGTTTGCTTCTTAAGTCAATGGGTGCGAAGATGAAACATTATGGTGTGAAGACTCGACTCCAATATACTAAAAAATGCACCTAAGATGATAACAATTTCTTTTCCTTTTCAATGAATTTCTAGCTAAGGAAGAGTTGAAAATGCAATGCTTTAAAAATCAAATCTTTCTCTTAACATACAACTGAAAGGAAACTTTTTGTCTTTTTCAAAGAACTTTAAAAATGAGACTACTAATCATGCTCACGGAAAATCCCTTTTCTTTTCAACAATCAAGAACTACAAGAATAAACAATTCTTTTAAGAGAGCTTTTAAGATTTCTAGAAAAACTCTAAAAAACTATTGAAAACAAACTTTTCAACAAGCTTCTATAATTTATATGAAAAACTCAAAACTATAATCTAATCTCGAGATCTAAATGAAAAATGGATTGAAAAGAAACTTGAAATGTTTTTGAGGATGCTCAACTTAGTCTTTCAGCTAATCAATTTGTTCATCTCAACAAACTAATCAAAAACACACAATTATGTTTTGATAAAAAAAATGAAATTCGAAACTTTTAATCAAGTTTAATCAAAGTTTTGCAAAAGAGACAAATCGGATCTAGATCTCTTCACAAATAGATTTCATAAGCTAGTCAAACTCAGCGAGAATACCAGAGAAACCAGGGTGATCTAAGGCTCTAAGGCTTTGGATCTCTGAGCTACTATGAAGACCAAGCAAAAATCAATCCAATAGGCAAAACTTCTTAGAAAATCACTTCAAATGAGAATTCCAATGAAAACTAACTCACAAGGAACTTTTGTCAAGACAAGTGCAAGTCTGGGCATATACTAACAGCTATGGACAAAAACTAAACCTAACTGGGCGGATGGATCTTAGGTTTTTCAAACTTTTGACAGGGTCTGGAGGCCCCCAGTAGAACGAGGTGCGGTGCTGCTCTGTGTTACACTGTAACAGTGCGGACAGGTCCACACTGTAACTAACGCAGAAGGTGCGGTCCTCTTCCAAAATTTCAAAAAATAAAAAGCCAACCAGGAGCTAACAAGTACCCAAACTCACACACATCAAGGCAAAAACAGAACCAAAACTCAAGTTTCTCAAGTCAAAGCAAAGACAAATCAAAAACCAAACCAAACCAGTCCCTAGCGGAGTCGCCAATGTTTTGGCCAGATAAATCGTTCTTGTGGGCAAGGCTGATCTCCCTAGTATCAAATGATATCTAGCAACAAAGAGCACAAGCAAATCTACTTTTCTCTAGACATGTTTTAGTTCATAAATGAAAACTAAGAGGTGTAACAGACCCTACCTCGGTCCAATGCTTGTTTGTGGCAGCGATATTCCAACAACTTCAAGCAGTTCCTTTTTCAATAACCTACATACACAAACAAACACACATCAAAGCATACCTGCATAGATATTATAATAAAACATGTTCATTATGAAGATCAAGGAGCTCA
Source organism: Pinus taeda (assembly GCA_000404065.3). NCBI lineage: Eukaryota > Viridiplantae > Streptophyta > Pinopsida > Pinales > Pinaceae > Pinus > Pinus taeda. The sequence goes on along the minus strand of APFE031409708.1, from coordinate 16,750 downwards.
TAAAATAAACCATTAGAGACAGTTCATTGAGAAAAACAAACTTGATTGTATTAACTTTATGAATAAAAGAACCTTACAACCTTTGCCTTGATGTTTCACAAGCTCTTTCCAGGGTCCAGCAGGAGTCTCCTCTACTTTGACAAGCCTCACTCACTTCCCAAATGAAATGAAAGGTATGTGATCTCTCCTCTCACAAGCTCAAAAAGGAAGTCTAATTTCTAGCAGCATTTACCCTCAAGAATCTTCAGCTTTCAACCTCCCCTACAACCATCCCAATACCTGAATTTATAGGGCAAATGGAGGAAGTTGCAGGTCCACCATTGAAGGGATAAGTTCCTCCTTCAATGGGATAAGCACCTCATATCATGGAGTTAGCTCTCTTAGTTATGGAATGGATGAACCAATGTGGATCGAACTTGCCAGCGTAATATTCCTTCTAGAAACGTCCAGAAGTGACCCAAGGTGAGTTTTTAAGAGTGAACTCACGCCTTTTTTACTTTAACAGGGGTTCGCACCTATCACTTGACAGACAGAGCAGTCAGGTTCACAAGAAACATGACCATTGGGTGCGGCACCGCAGGCAATGCTAGGAGAAAGTGCGAAACCAAGATTTGAGATATTTTTAAGGTCTTTCTCCCATTTTCAAGGCTTGACATGAAGAGCTGAGGTTTAAGACTTGCAAAGGAGGTATGTATGAGTGTTGATGGACTCGCACAAACTGTAGAAAGTCATGGTGAAGATTTTTTTGTGTAACAAGAGGACATGTAGGGGGGGTGTCTCCTTCATTTATGACCCCTTTCCTCGAATCCTCCATCAGCAACTCGGATCACAAAGGCCCACATTGATGAATCCAAGGGGCAGCCGAGCAAGTCAAGTAGGACTGTTGTTTATCTTCAGTTCTAAGAAGCCAAGTTCCTTGATTTTAAGAGGACTATTGGAAGTCGCCATTTGAATAAATAAGAAGACTTAGAGCCTCAGTAGGTTAGCTAGTTATTAGTAGATTTTCACACTTTTGTGCAGCATTGTGTTCAACTCATTTTCAAGTTCTTTTTGAGAACAATTTATGTAATGTAACTGCTATTTTTGATAATGAAGATGGAATAGTTTTTGAGACAGCACTGATTTCATTCAGAGGGCTGAAGCTCTTGGGTTAGGGCCCAAACCAAGCTACCCAGCACATCCTACTGTGTACTTATATGCTTTTGTTTCAATTCATGAGTTAATTTCTGTTGCATAGATTCACTTTACTTTGCTAGATTAGGTTGCTTTTGATGGTTAGTATAGTTGTTTTTGTTTCAAGTTGCTTAAGTAAGTTGCTGCAGTGACAAAAAAATATCCAAAAAGGCCAACAACAGGTCTTGATCTCCTTTCTCCTCCCTGGGATTATGATTTGAGGTCAAGGCACTACTGCTGCCACCAAAAACATAGTTTTTGCTCTTCCATGCAACTGCTAGTATGATACTTTGATTTGGAAAAGTTGATATTGGTTCAGATTTAGTTGCTTGGATCATTTCATGTCCTTTTACCATATTTCTCTCGCATGATTTTCTGTTCATAGGGTATTGTCCAACATTTTCTGGTTATAGGGCAGAAATTAGGTCAAGCTAGACAAAGCTCTGTTTTTTTGTTCTTTCTTTGGTTAGTTTTGATAAGTAAATGTGTAGATCTCTTGCAGGACATCCCAGCTCACCATCCCTCCATAAAACAGCCAGCACCAGCTCACTTCTCATTGATTTCCCAGCTCATTCGCAACATTTCGCCAATCTGCCCTAATTTTTGCGTGTTTCCCCATAAAGATGCTTTCTTGCCCTTTGAACAAATCCAACCATCACGTTCATCCCTGATCTTCTTTGACAAGTTCTAGACACCTCAATACCTTCATCTAGCCTTCATTTCCCCTTTCCCATCATTTTTCCACATTTAAAACTCCAAAAACAGCTTTCAGCCTCCTCCTGTAGATCCTCCTGGAGATCCCCTGCAGCCTCCTGTAGAATTTCCTGTGAGTGATTTTTCAAAATCCGATCGCTATGGAAGTCTCCATAAGGGTACTAGGGGCATCTTAGTACCTCTCCACACCTTCCTTTACTTGTGCAACAACCAAATCCATCTTCCTTTGCCACCAATCCTCTGCACAGTCACAACCAGAGAAATCACAAGCATAATAATTTCACATAAAAACACTCAAAAGTATAAAAAGATGATTTCTTCTCATTTCTCTTCAGAAGTAGCTTGAATAAATTCAATTTGCCTTTTCAGTTTTCATTGGCCCCAATTTTAGTAGTTTCCATATCTTTTCTTGCAAAAGTAGGGTTAGTGGGTAAACTAGGGTTTGCTAGGGTTTACTAGGATTTGCTAGGGTTTGCATTTCACTTCAGTTTTCATTCTCTTTCTACAAGTAGAATAGCCCCTGTAGAGTTAGTTTCCTTTCATCACAGTTAAAGCTTCTTCTGAGAAGTCATAGAAGTTGGCTTAAGCTCCTAGCGAACTTGCGCCAGCTGATCAAGTGACAGACTGCAGTAAGAGCTAGTACTTGTGCATACAGCACTGTCGCTTCCAAATTTGTTACGAACTATCGGGTTGATAAAAGTAAAGTAGGAAGCCCCAAGAGTTGTAGAATTATTGCTACAGTACTAGTGCTGATCTGGATTTAAACAGGAATGCAACAAATTATAGAGATAACCATAAAAACAGAGATGCAACGGAAATAATACTTCATTTCATTAATGTAAAATATTGAAATATGATTACAAACAGAATTGGAAATAAACCAGTTAGGGCGATGGTAGCTTATCTTTGAGAAGAGATGTGGCGGCTACATGCCCCTAAATTGTGTTACAATGAGGCTAGAAGGCCTATTTATTCTTGAGAAACAATGGAAAACCCTTCACATCCTAAAACCTAACCCTCGAAGATGAAACGCCAAATTGTGGGCCCCGTTTGGGTAAATTGGTACATTAATTTCTCGGGGTCGTAACTTTGGCATACGATCTTTGTTTGATGCGTACAATAGCTTATTAGAAAGATCTATCCGAGAACTACAACTTAGGGAAGGGGAACATTGGTTCATGGACCCATGTTGCCCCCAGATTTCCCAAAAAACGTCGTTTAAGGCCTCAAAACAGCTCCTGAAGTTGAGGACTAGAAGAACTGCTAAAAATAGTAAACTATGCTACAATTTAGGAAACTGAAAAACTGAAAGAGATAGTTGTGGGGGTCCAAATGGGATAGGTGGGTGGCCAAAAACATCCACCAGGATCATTCCTCCCCCCTTAGGAAGCAATGGTCCCCATTGCGTTGAGTTCCTCCATCTGTTGAACTTGGTCCATGGTGAGCTGTTCTGTAATCTCGGATGTGTCTAGTAATGGTGGGAAGCATGGTCGAGGGCCATACACATTGAAAACTTGGTGTGGGTGAAGGAATGGAGTAATGCTGTGGTCCAAATCATTATTTCCCACAACCTTAGTAATGGTGTAAGGACCATGTCGGCATGGTCGGAGCTTCTGATGGGGTCTTGTAAGGTGTTCTTTCTGCAGATGCAACCAGACTCTATTGCCCACCTAAAGCTTTTGTGGTACCCCTGTGGGTGAGGAGAAGTTGTTCATGTGTTCTGTCATGACCCCCTTTGCTGTTGCTACTGCGTGGAGGAACCCTTAGCCGGGGTCATGGATGTGGTGACGATCTTCCCCTTACTTTGGGAGCGAATCAGACAGAAAATGAATTTCCTAGTTTGTGAGATGAGCTTGCTGCCTTTCTTAGCTGTGATCAAAGAGGTGGCGGTAGGCGGGGCTACCTCTGGTATCTTGTATAATGAATTATCCAAAGAAATAATGACAACGCGAGGCCTTAACTCGTACACAACATGTCTCCTCCACAAGTATGGCTGGCCTAATAGTACATCACAAACATCCAGAGGTGTAACATCACACAATACCTCGTCTGTGAAGGGTTTGATGTTGTAGGGAAGGCAACATTGCTGGCGAACTTTGAGATCTCGTTCTTCATGAAGCCACCCACTATTGTATGGCTGCAGGTGTGGTGTAGTCGGTAGGCCCAACCGCTTCACGACATCTGCTGAAATGAGATTCTTTTGGCTGCCACTGTCGACAATGAATTGCAGCGGCGAACCCTTCACCCACATCAGTGAGTGGAAAAGATGTTCCCCCTCCTCTGGTTCTTCTGGCTCATTTTTTTGGATCTTGGCGGTGGCAACAGTGGCGCTGGGATCTGCATCAATGATCTACTTCCCTTTGCCATTCCCCTTGTTAGGTTCTGTCTTAGGGTCGAAACATGCATCTAATTTGGAAGCCTTCAACTCGGCCACCAGCTACTGCTTGCTCCAACACTCGCTTGTGTTATGAGTGGAACTCTTGTGAAACTCAAACCACTTTCCTATGTCCTTCTTCGGCTTCGTGGTGTTGTTCTTTTCTTGCAGCTTCAATGGGTTGTCTTGGGTCACCCTGCCTTGGCTTTGTCCTTTGGGCTTTAGATTTGTAGATCCAAAGTCTCGCTTCTTTTGTTTGAACTTTTGCTCAATTTTGACAGCGTATCGGTACGTCGTGCCGAGCGAGGAGATGTTCAGGCACTCCATCTCTTCCTGGATGTACCTGTGTAGGCAGCAGCAGTATTTGAGTACCAGATCCAGATCAGAATCTTTGATACCAAACTATGTGCAAAGGGTATGAAAAATGTTTGTGAACTCTGGCACATCTTGGTCCCTTCCCTGCAGCAGTGTGGTCCATTTGGTGTCTTTGTCCTTGTAGCTTTTGAAAGGGTAGTATTGCTCCTTGATGGCATCCGGGAATGAATCCCAAGTGGGTGCAGCTAAAAATAGTGAGCTTGTGCTTTCATTCTTCTATTCGCAGTAGGTTTCCCACTAGTCCTTGACGTGGGGGGTTGCTTTGAGAAGAGAGAAAACAATCTTTTCCCGACTCGAAAATTCATGAACAAAAAAATACCCATCTAGCAGATTTAACCATTTATCTAGGACATCTGCATCTATTTTACCCTCGAATATGGAGATTTCAAAATTAACTTGTACCTTAAATGGTGTGGCGTTTCCAGAGTAGCTATTGGAAGCCGATGTGTCGCCTCTGGGTAGCTGTTGAAGGATCTGGGAAAAGCTGTCCATCATCGCGTTTCGTTGTCGCTCGAGGGCTTCTTCGAGCAAGATTTTGATAGGATCTCCTGCCCCCTCGTCTTTCTTTTCATCTGCCATGGGAGGCCATTGGGATTTGTGAGGCTAGTCTTGCAAAGGTTCGACCAGTTCAAGCCCTAACTCCTTATATCCTGACCTCGTTGGGGACATGCAAAGAAAAACAGAGAAAAAGCAGATCGCTCTGATACCACTAATCCAGATTTAAACAGGAATGCAACAAATGACAGAGATAACCATAAACACAGAGATGCAGCTGAAATAATACTTCATTTCATTAATGTAAAATATTGAAATTTGCTTACAAACAAAATTGGAAATAAACCAGCTAGGGCGATGGTAGCTTATCTCTGAGAAGAGATGTGGCCGCTACATGCCCTTGAACTGTGTTACAATGAGGCTCAAAGGCCTATTTATTGCTAAGAAACAATGGAAAACCCTTCACATCCCAAATCCTAACCCTAGAAGATGAAACGCCAAATTGTGGGCCCCATTTGGGTAAATCGGTACATCAATTTCCTGGGGTCGTAACTTTGGCATACGATCTCCGTTTGACACATACAATAGCTCGTTAGAAAGATTTATCTGAGCACTACAACTATGGAAAGGGAACATCGGTCCGTGGACCAATGTTGCCCCCATATTTCCCAAGAAACGTGGTTTAGGGCCTCAAAACGACTCCAGAAGTTTGGGACCCGAAGAACTGCTAAAAATAGTAAACTGTGCTACAATTTAGGAAGCTGAAAAACTGAAAGAGACAATTGTGGGGGTCCAAATGGGATAGGTGGGTGGCCATCAACATCCACCTGGATTAGGTGCTCACTAGTGTGATAGACAAACCATCATACAAATGTGCCTTGGTGATGTTGTAAACATGGATGAGGAAGAAACATTTGATGTCTCAACCAGGTTGGGAAGCCTTATCGGATCCATTCATGGTTAACAATCCCAATGAAGATTGCCAAGAGAAATTCACGGGAGAGTCAAAAGAAATAGGTAAAGGAGTTTTAGGAGGAGGAAGAGGGTAAGTCTGATAAAAAGAAGGACGATGCTCTTCCTGTGGGATCTCTTCAATACTCACAAGACCAGGTGGAAGAGGAGGGTTATTTTTCATTCTACATGAATGAATGAGTGGGGGATCTTTTTCTTCCACTTTGGATAGTAAATTTTAGAAATTAACACAAAAATAAATCAAAAAGAGGGTAATCTAGGCATAATGGATTACCAAGAAACTATGAATTGCAATATACACCTTGGCGAACCAAGGACTTAATGTATGTTTAGGAAATTTCCCCAAATTTTGTGTTTGGTGTATCATGGTATAAAAGGCCACTGACTCGGTTACCTATGCCGAGGACATCGGCCTATAAGGGACTTCCAAAATATACTCGATAGTATGTGGAAGTGTAGTCCGTAGTAATGTTAACTAATTTGTAATTGTTTGATGAGAGCGTTCCCACATAATTTTCATGCATGGAGCATCGTCCAATATACTCGAAGGTATGTGGAGAATGATCTTATACACTTACATACGTGGAATGGGATTTCACCCCTCGGGTACAATGCTGGAAAGAAATGATATCTCCTACATTTAATGACATCAGAACACCTCTCTATCCTAGACCTCTAAGCGTTTGCATTAATGTTACAAATTCTCCTTAGGTTGATTCAATAAATTATAATGTTTATCTTCAACTAAATTTCAGTTTTGAGGCTCACCGTGAATTTCACCTAAATATACTAAAATGCAAACTAGCATGAGGAAATGAAATCTTTCTCATTCACTGAAAATCTATCTAAGGAAGGAAAGGGACAAAGGGTATGTAGAAAACAATATGCAACAAACAATGTGCAAAGTGCAATTCCCTTTTAGTGCAATTTTTCCAATGTTCATGCACACACAAAAACCTAAATGGAAATGCAAATATTTTTCTTTTCAAACCATTGAATTTTTGAAAATGATGAAAACTAAGATGCAAAGTTTAATCACTGATTCAAACAAACTTTTCAGAATGATGACTAAAACACCAATTCATCTAATCACTAAATGATCAAACAAAATCAATTTGCAAACAACCTAATTATAAGAAAAAAGGAAAGGCTAAAAAAATCCTTACCAAAGGCACTAAAAGACGAAAGCAAACCAAATGGAGACTTCAGAGAGACCACAAGACACTCAAAGACTCAAGGAAGAGTATCTAAAAGAAGGTTGATCAGAGAGAAAATCAAGACAAAATCATTTTTTTGCACGAGCAGGGGACACCATATATGTAAAGGAGACACTAGTTCTTTTTAAGGAAGGCATAGAGAAGGCTCAGATGGGGTGCAATGCTCTTTCTCTAGACTAGAGAGTGCATTGGTCAAGGGATGCAAGGTTCCGATAGAAAAATTACAATTGAAACACATTGAAGGGTCTTCCTAGGTCTGTTCTTGACTGAATGAGGCAGTAAAGGTATGAAGAAGAGGTAATACAAGAACAATGGAAAAAGAAACCATGAAGGGAATACACCAATCCCCAATATGGTCGCCAATTTGTTATGCAGAATCTATGACTGTGGATAGAAGTATCTTCCCTAGGACTGGTGGATTGACCTAGAACAATAGAAAGACAAAGAAGATGTTTTTCCTTAAAGTAAATAGATAACGGGATGAAGCCTACCTGGAATCCGTCGTATGATTCAATCCTTCCTTGGCTTGTACGCTCCAATCCTAGCTTTGATCGCTATAACTAGAAATTGCACAATTAGACAACATGAGCCAATGATCTATATGATCTATGTACCATCATCTAATCACTTTATTCAATATATCAATAGGGTATTGAAATACATGAAATCATAATAATATATATAGGAAAGAAAGAACTATTTGCATTAATAGAAATGGAGTGAGTTACAACCAAAAATTGGTGTTGATCTTGTAGAAGAGCTCCTCCAGGTTGATTTGTCCTTTACTTACCACAAATTTCACCTCTAGTCACCCTGATGCATGGAATAATGTCTCTCACAACAACAACATAAGGGTAGAATCAATATCCAAAATCCAACCCCTTGCTTATGGATGGTTGTAAATATATAGATGAGGGAGGTAGTTCATGAATTCTTATCCTTTTACCAATCTAGGCTTGAGATCCACTCTTCATGGGAGGATGAGCTCAAGGGATAAGGGATGAAAACTATAAGGTAGGATAGGATAGGATTCAAGACTTTTGTCAAAGGTAAATAGTTACAATAAATCTTGGAGCTTGTGGAACAGGAAGCTTTGGGATTATCTTTTCTTTTCCCGAATTTATAGAATCAATGCACTCCCAACATAGGGCAACCTATAGGTGATCAATGCAGGACCAGAGTAGGATAACCTATAGTTGAACTTAGGCCAAAGAGGGGCCAAGGTGCACTAGACCTAAAAATGACTGAAATGAGGTAGTTTCAGGCATAAACTCAGGGATATGATAGAGGCATACTTAGGGCATTGTATAGGGAGGATGAAAAAGTGTTCAAAGGATGTGAATGATCTTGTTTGAAGGCCTATTGACTAGATGTGATAAAATGGCCTGTAACACCACAAAAGCCAACATAGATTCCTTGGGAGTCATGAATCACCCCCCCAAATCCTGTTGGACCTGGGTTACCTTTAGAGGAACCGTAAAAGTTGATTTTTGCAGATCCCATAGGGGACTGAATGAATCTAGAAGGCAATGGAATCAGAGTAGCTCGACTGTAGAGGAAGAGACGGCCAAAAGGTCAATTCAAGGGACAATTTAAGCAAGGAGAGAATACCAAATTCAAGTGGGTCCTCTTTCCAGTCCTCCTCATCCCCTTTTTCTGCCCGGATAGATTCCCTGAGATTATCTTTGATGGTATTCCATATGGAAGAACTCAACAGGGTCACGTTATGAAAGATAACATGATTATTCTCTTTCTAGGTATTCCAGAGCAGAAAGTCTAGGACTATGATCCATGCTATGTTTACTATTATATTTTTGAAGTGCACCCTCTTCTATTTGTTGATCATTGTAATTAGATCCTCATTGTCCCATTCCAATGGTCCAAACAACTTACCCACCTCCATCCATACTTCATTCGTTATTTTGCAAGTGTTCAATAGATGATTAATGGTCTCTTCCTATTTTTTGCACATTGGGAATTGGGATGGCCCAGTAAAGCCTTTCTTGATCAACCCATCCCATGTCAATATTCTTTTGTGACCCAACAACCACATGAAATGAGAAAATTTAGGCCAAAGTTTCCACCCCCAAACTTTCTCCCACAAACCTCCTCTTTGAATTTCTTGAGTGTTGATCTTGAGCAGATAAGCCTCTTTAATAGAAAATGAGCCCCATGACTTATAACCCCAACGAATCTTATCCAAAGCTAAGGAGACGAGAATAGGGTGCTCCCACAAAGCTTGAGTCACGATCTTCCAATGATCCAGAGTATCAACTACCTTCGAGTCCCGGGTTGATTTCCAAATACGCCAATCTAATTGGGAGGGAGTCTCCGACCAAAATTATGCAACTATCCTATTATTAAGCTGGGTCGGGCTTTCTTTCAGGCCTTGCAGAGATACATTTAAATCTAAGCATGGAAACTGTTGCCAGGATTCTTCCCAAAAGAGAGCAGTAGATCCATTCCTGATCTCCCAGAAGAAGTGGTCACGAATAAGGAAACTATTACGACATGATAAGTTCTAAATGGTCGTGTCGGTAGGCGTGGAAGGGTCATGTAGGAGGGAGGGTTGAGATCTACCTTGCCAATATTTTTGGTTCCATATGTTCTTCCATTGCTCAGTGCCACCTTGCACCCATCTCCAGCAGAGCTTCATGCCCATGATCGCGTTCAGATCTTTAGGGTCCCTTAGTCTCAAGCCACCATGAGTCTTTGCGAGGTAGATCTTATCCCATGCCACAAGGGACCATTTCTGCTTTTCCAAATTATCTCCTCGCCATAATAATTTTTGGCATATTGATACCAACTCTTTATATATGCTTTTGGGAGTTGGGAGGACTGAGATTTAATAAACAGGGATAGCTTGCAATATTGAATTCAGAAGAGTGGATCATCCAACAAGGTTTAGTACATGAAAGGCCCAATTGGACAAGTGATTTAGGAGCTTGTTACAAACTTCCTTCCAATAGGAAATGCACAAAGTATTTGCAATGAGAGGGATCCCCAGCTATTTTGAAGGGATTGAGTCAATAGAAAAACCCAAAAAGTGTGTCAAGTGTTGTTGTACCAGTTTCAGAGTGTGGGAAATATAAAGATAACACATTCCTTTATTAAGGAGCATACTTGAAGCCACCTGAAATTCCGCCAGAATCCCACCGAAGGCCACTGGTTCTCGGATAGAAGGTTCTCCATACAACAAATTATCTAAGAAAAAATGATGGGACATAGTGATATCAATTCCTGGGATATGGAGGAAAAATATCTCATTATCTCACACTTATTTCCCAATTAAACGGCCCAAGGCCTTCACAACAATGGTAAACAAGAAGGGGGAAATAGGGTCACCCTAGAAAATCCCATGAGAGGATCTGAAAGTAGCCGTAGGAGTGCCATTAAGGAGGATAGAAGATAAATGGGTGGAAATCAGGGAACGTATCCACCAGATCCATTCCTCTTCAAACCCAATATCCCTTAAGACAGAAAGATAGAACTACCAATTAAGACAATCATAAGCTTTAGATACGCCCAACTTCATCAACATGCCATGCAACTTACTGCTCCTAAGGGAATGGATAACTTCATGAGAGGATACTATCCCATCTAAGATGTGTCTCACCTCCATAAAACTAGATTACTTTGGGCTAATAATATAGTGCAAGATGGGCTTAAGGCAATGAATAAGAACATAAAATAGGATCTTATAATTGATGTTATAAAGGGCAATGGGGCAAAAACCACTAGGGTCATTGGCAACATTAGGCTTAGGAATAAGAGTAAGAAAAGTTGCATTCAAACATACCTAGCGATGTTGACGAGATTCCTCCACTAGGTTGACTATGTCGAAGCCTAAAAAGGACTAGCATGCGTTGAAGAATTCTAAAGTAAAGCCATATAGGCTCAGGGATTTATATCTAGTCATCTCTTTAACAAGTGCTTCCACCTCATCAGCTAAAATTAGGCGCATTAGAGCCTCATTTTGGTCTGTAGTCACAATTTGAGGAATACACTGAGTGACCCTTTCTATTTCTTTAGAGCAGTCGAATAAGTCTGATGAGAGTAAATTTTAGAAAAAGTAGATGAATTATTGCTCCATAGCCTGGTGGATTTCAAGACAATCCTCATTTCTAGAGGATAGAGAGGTAATGTGATTATGCTGACGGTGATTGATCATTGACCAGTGGATGAACTTTGAATTTCTCTCACCCTCTCTCAGCCATTGAATTTAATATTTTGGAAGACACAAAGCTTCCTCTTGTTTTCGCCGCTCTTCAAGTTGATTGACTAAACACCCTTCTTCCTTCGCCAGTGATTCCAATCGACCTTCTTGACCAATCTAGGTCTAGATATTTTCCATCACTTCCTCTAGCTGATGTTTTTCTTTAAAGATATCCTCAAATTATTCCCTACTCCAAATATAGATTTTAAGTTTAAGGGCCTTAGTACTCCATTAGAAGGTTTGCATTTTATATCCTTTTGGCACCTCTAGAGATTCCCACCACTCTTTTTATTTCTCCACAAACCCCGGGTGACGTGGCCAGAAAATTTCAAATTGAAATAGATTTTTTTTGGGAGCAGATAAGTTGCAAGTCAAAATAGGTCAACTAATGATCTAATCCCAAAGAGGGAAAAATGGAAATGTGAAGAAAAGGGTCCCCTAGGAGCATTTCCTCTGAGATAAGGAGTCTATCCAGACAACTAGCCACTTGAAACCTCCCACCCCTTCTGTTGTTACAAGTATGCAGACCATTTTTGGTATCCAGATCTATAAGATTGAGCTCAACAATTGTTTCATTGAAAGCCACAAATATGGGATCTAGTCTACGAACCCCCCCACCTTTTTCTCATTTAGAATGCAAATCTTTTTGAAATCACTACCAATAATCCATGCAGGATATGGGAGACTAGGTTGAATATTCACCTGTTGTTGGAGAAATTTATCTTTTTCATATGGGTTCAAAGGGCCATATACTATTGTTAAGGCTATCCAAGAGTTTAAACCTGTACCTTAGAATCTTCTAGTAAGAATCTGCCTTGATTTGACCCAATCCTAGGAGACTACCTAGTTGGGATTCCAAAGTCCCATGATTCCTATTGATGCATCAGCCACATCTATTTTCATGACTTCACTTCCCCTCCAACAAATCTGGCTTACATCCTGGACTTTTCCTGCTATCATCCTTGTTTCCTGCATTAGAACGATGTCTAGTTTCACCTTATTAATCTATTTTTTCAGTGAACGAAGCTTACCTTTTCTATTTAAGCCTTGCATGTTCCATGAGACTATTTTCATTGAGAAGGGGATATAGTGTGGGGAAAATAGTTTGTTAGGGGTCCCATCTTCCTAGAATTAAGCAAAAAATTCACCCACCTCATGAATTACTTCCTTTGTCATCTTTATCCCCTTTTTTCCTTTCTCCATCATTCCCCTGTTTGGGAACATGATTTCCAGGACCCCTCCCTCGTTACTAGTGTTTTGGACTTTTGCTTCCCCGTCTAGTTTCACTATTTGGACACTCCACTTACCAAATAGGATCTTCAAGTGTATGAGATATTAGATGGAATATCTTTGACATCTGCTTTGATCCATACCGTGAATAAATCAAGCACTTTGCATTCATCAGATCCCAGACAATAATTTTTCTCCTCCACTTCCAAGATTTTTCTTGTGTTAATCATAATTTCCTTAATTCTTTTGTCTTCCTCCATATCTTTTGGAGATTTACTTTTGGGGGTCATTTTGTGTTGTCGAAGAGTGCGTTGTTGTGTCTACCTCCATTGCTTGAAAGACCATTTGGTTGGGATGTTCTCCCTCTAGTTCCTCGACTTACAGAGTCTCTAGAGTTGTGAAGGGATTCTCATTCCATGGAGATGAGGGTTTACCATGATGATGGAATGATGGGCCAAATTCATGTTGCAGAGGATGATGATGAGACCCTGCTGGGGGTAGTTGAGTACGAGATTAGCGGGTTCACTGACCACTTACTGATTGAAAACCTTATCATCCTTAGTCCTGGAGGCAACTAGGGCTTCTTCCGCTAGAGTGAGAGGGAAATCCTGAAAGAGATGCCCATACCCATGACATCTGTGACATTTAAAGGAACGTGCTCGTAATCAAGCGGTAGAGTCCAAACAGTGTCATGGTATTCCATATCTATAGATTCTAGTAACAACTCATAAATATTCATGTGGAAATAGATTTGAACATATGATTGATCTGGAATTTATCCAGGACAAAGAATTAAAGGTATTACAGACTCATGTGCATGGACATGCCTATGTTACTTTATGCAATGGATCAATAAAATTGCGAAATACATACACACTGAGGCAGTTAGAGAAAACATAACATGCAAACATGTAAACACAACAAATTTAATAAAGAGTTCAACCAATGCTCTTGGGCTACGTCTCATAGTCCAGCCTTTAGTGGTGGCCTCTCTATTATATTTTCAAAGAAGATTTTTTACAATAGTGAGCTCAATTCGAGTCTCACTAAACAGATAAAAATCAGTAGGACTAGACTTGGATCCTTCAAGTCTTTGGAGTACATAGACTCTCCTTACTGAAACTCGACCTCTATTGGTCATAGCAGTATGAGCTCAATCTGAGACTCATACATGACAAGCCTATTTCAAGGAGTTCACTTGAACCTCTCAAGCCTTCTCTGGAGTACATAGACTCTTTGAATCTCTTTAGCTTTGTCTAGCTCGATGCTTCCTTGAGGTCATCTCGGTTTCTTCTCTCTGTTCTTTGCTCTTAGCTTTCTGTGTCTAACTAACTCTCCTATTGTTCTATGCTTTTGTCAGTTCATGGCTTTAAAGCCAGTCTGTTCTTTGACTGCTCATTTTTGCTTCCTGGCTTTCTAGTTTCCCTGCCTCTATTTGTTTGAATTCCCCTATTCTGCGTCATCATCACCTTGAAATGCCTCACAGGGAGGTGGCCACCTATTTCGTAATGAACTGAGTGTTAGTTCTCTTGGACATCTATGAAACGAACTTTTTTACCATTAGCTCAAAGAATGTCTGCGAACCTAATCTCTCTACCAACTCATCGTTCACGCCGAAGTTCAAACTTTATACAACTTGGCCTTTCTACCCCGTTGAATCCAGTCATTCGTCGGATTGCATTTCCACCGTCGATCTGGAGCTCCCAGATCCTACGGTCTTCGTCCATATCAAGCAGGTAATTAGCACGACGTTTACCCATCCAATGTGAGTGGTTTTCTTTCTCTTCCACCGGACGTGTGGCATCCAGTGTGTGGCATCGGGTGGGACTCGGTTGAAACCACTTACTACTCGAAGCCCTTCTGATATCCTGTTGGTTTTAGTGTGGGACCTGCCTCTAATGGAATCAGTGAATTCCATACGGTTTTATGACTTTGTGGGTTTGCGTCACTCGGGGCTTTTTCTTCTCGAGGGGGTTTGCCCGGAAATTTGACATGTGTCACTAATTGCATATCAGAAACCTCCCCCTGTTTCCCAAAAGGACCTCTCGTTTCGTTGTTTCGTGGCAGTGCATGTTACCATGGGCCAATAGTCTGCACGCTTGACCGAGGGTACTCGTTGTTCTGCGCTGCTCATAGTTACAACTGTTCTGAGGGTATTCCTGATAAGCTCAACCTGTGTAAGTCTTTGAAACTTGGTCATGAATTTTACAGAGTTATGAAAGCTTAGAGAGTATTTTAGGATCCAATTTGGATCACGACCTTCCCACTGAAAAATCTTTTCGACCACCAAAATTTGGTTTTTAAGCATCAATCAAGTGAGGGTATAGATTCTTCACTTGCCCACTTTCTATCCATTTCACACTGCTTGGTTTTGAACCTTTGAGTCCAATTCTAAGGTACTCAACATCCCCTCTATGCATGGTTCTCATCTTCTTGTCCAGAACTGTGTCTTCCTGCAACTCATTAAGATATTCAGGCAACAGATCATCAATAGAAGGAAATTGACTCTGCTCTTCGGGATCTTCAATTAATGAAGGTTCAAATAGTCTCAAGCTATCTGCATTAACAATTGAGTAGATGTGCATGTCAGCTAGTAAATCAAGGCAAAAAGCATTCTCATCAATTTTCTCAAGTATTTTGAAAGGTCCATACCTTATTCGCTTCAGCTTCTTACCTTCACCTTGCATTCTGTCCTTGTTGATATATAGCCAGACTTGATCACTAACTTGGAAACTATGCCCCATTCGATGCTTATCGTGCCTTGCCTTGTACTTGGCTTGGCTATTTTCTAGCTGTTCCTGTACTTCCTAGTGAATATCTTGAATTTGTTCAATGAACTTGGTTGCCTTGTCCACATCACTGTGTCCATAACTACTATGTCTTTACCAAAGAAAAAATCTAAGGGAGACCTTGGTGTGAAACCAAAATAGGTCTCAAAAGGAGATCTCTGTGTAGAATAATGTTTAGCTCGGTTGTAAGCATGCTGCACATAACATAAATGTTCATCCCAAAGCTTGGGATGCTTACTGCAATAACCTCTGGGCAACTGGATCACTTTCCTATTGACCACTTATGTTTGGCCATCTGTTTGCAGATGAAAAGTTGTGCTCTTTTTCAGTCTGGTGTCCATAAATTCCCACAAACTCGACCAAATTTTCCCAAAAAATCGGGTATCTCTATCGGATATAATGGAAGTGTGTAATCCAAAATGAACCCATACATACTGGAAGAAAAACTTTGCAGTTTGTTCAGATGTAATCTGTTAGTTACAAGGTATTAAAATACACATTTTTCTGAACCTATCCACAACAACATATAAATAGTCATGACCTTTCCTAGGCAACCCCCCAACAAAATCCATGGAAACACTTTCCTAAGGATGAGAAGGAATTGGTAGTGGAGTGTACAAGCCTAGTTTTTTATTAACGGGCTTGCTTTTAGCACACATGCTACTCCCTCTTTCATATCTAGAAACTGTCTTATTCATTTTTGGCCAATAACAAAATCTTTGCAGCTGTGCAACTGTTTTACCTACCCCAAAGTGACCTGATATTAGAGAAGTGTGTGCCTCTCAAATTATCTTTACTCTTTCAATTTGTGGAATGCATAACTTCCCAAAATGATACAAGAGCTAGTCCTTAACATGATAATCCAATTCTCCTACTTGTTTGCCTTGACTTAAAGTTGCATATACATCATTAAAATCTATATCTTGATCATATTGTTCAATGTAGCTTTCATGCAATACTGAATTATGCTTAAGTAGAGTAGATAAATTTATGACTGGTCTGGACAACATGTTTGCAACTTTATTGTGTATGCCCCTTTTATATCTGATGACAAGATGAAACTGTTGTAGAAAACCCATCCACCTATAGTGTCTTGATTGCTGCAAATTAGTTTGGAAGTGTAAATATTGAAGTGGTTGATGATCAGTATGTATAACTGTCTCTTTGCCCATTAAGTAATGTTTCCACTTTTTCA
>APFE031409707.1:0-13046 GCA_000404065.3 Pinus taeda | reverse complement strand
CTATGGGGCACAATAATAACAATATGGGGATAATAGGGGCACAACAATATTAATAAGGGGTACAATTACAATAGTAATAGGGTAATCACTAGTATTATAGGGACCCAACAGTATCATCCAAGAATTGTTTATTTGTGTAATTTAAAGGAGGTTGTCCCCTCGAAGAGGCTTATTTCTAAGGTGTTTATCTATCTTTTCTATCTTTTTGTGAGCTAGTTTCATAACATTTGGTATCAGAGCCTTGGATTCTAGGGTTTCACTGCTCCAAACAGGTCATCGTGGCATTTTCATTATAACCTTTTTGCTATGAAGTTTCAGAAGCTAAAAACAAAACCCATTTGAGAAGAGATCAGTCTAAACCTTGGGTCCGGATTTTAGATCTTGGCGCGCTATATTTTCGGAGATATGATTTGAGGAAGTTAGGGTTTTTGCAAGCTCCAAAATTTCATCTCAAACAGGTCATTGTGGAATTTTCACTATAATATTTTTTCTACAAAGGTTTAGACTCTGAAAAAAAACCCATTTGAGCTGAAATCTTGGTGAAGCTCGGCTCTAAATCTCAGATCTTTTTTCACTATATTTTCAGAGATATAATCTAAGGAAGTTAGGGTTTTTGTAGTCTCCCAAATTACATTCTAAATAGGTGACCTTGGGAAAATCATCATAACTTTCTCTCTGAGCAACAAATTGAAATTTCGTAGGAATTTATAGAAAGAGGACATATTTTAGTTTTCTGTATATATTTTTCAGATCCAAAGGTAAAAACAGTGACACGTGACACATGGCACGTCAGACAAGTTTGCTCTACTGAAACATTATATAATTAAGCCACCTTAGGAGATTGGGCATAACTCTTTCTTGGAGAATCAAATTCTAATGAGACTTGTGGGGTTAGAAAGAGGACTCAGAGGGTTACTGCAGGACACAATTTCGGAACTTGGAGATCTGAAATCACCGAGTTACAATCATTTCAAGATCAAGCTCCTAAAATCAAGAAAAGGCGATATGAGGAAGTTTGATAGCAAGGATCCAGTAAATTGGATACTACAGATGGAGCAATATTTTGATCTACATGAGGTTCAACTGTTACAAAAGGTACATATTGCATCTTTATACTTAGAACCAAATCAATTTTTATGGTATAAAGGGCTTTGTTCTTGTAAAGCACTTGTCACTTCGTCAATTTTCATGGAAGAAATGATAGCACATTATGAGGATACAAAGAGTAACACATTATTTAGCCAATTGATAAATTTCGAACAAAAGGGTTCAATGGCAGAGCACATTGAAGACTTTCAAAAATTGAATATAAGGGGAAATGATATTCTAGAGAAGCAAAGAATTGATGTCTTCATAGGGACTTTAAAGGATAACATTCAACATGAGGTTCATTTTTGGGAACCTGATTCATTGGAGAAGGCATTCAGGTTGGAAAGAAAAATTGAAAGCAAAATTATGGAAACAAGGAATCCCACCACTTACGACTATAATTATGGAAGTTTTTTTTCTCCTAGCCTTCCACAACCTACAAGGTTTACACGACAACAATTGGAAGAAAAAAGAGAAAAAGAGCTTTGTTACAATTGTGATAACAAATACACAAAAGGTCATAAGTGTGCTGAGAAGAAATTATTTTACATAGATTATGAAGAGAAGGAAGAAAAGGATCAAGAAACATCAAAAGAAGAGGATATACACCAGGAACCAAACCCAGAGAAAGAAGAAATGAGTTCGATCATATATCATTGGCAAGAATTACCACTCCTCAAACTCGCATTCAAGAAGAAAAAGGTTCAAGAAGTGAAAGATCACATCGAGAAAGAAAAAATGAATCCGACCCTATATTTTAATGCATTGGATGGAATTACCACTCATCAAACTATCAAGATAGGACATATCAAGATGAAAAATGTTCAAGAAGTGAAATATCACATCGAACATCAAGATATGAATCCAACCATATCTTGTAATGCATTGGAAGATATTACGACTCCTCAAACTCTCAAAATAGAAGGACATATCAAGAAGAAAAAGATTCAAGCAGTGAAAGATCACATCGAGCATCAACAACAAGTTCTCCAACTTCTAAAGGATAACACCACTTTGCTGCAGAATCAAATGAAACAATAGGCAGATCAACATCACAGTGAGATAAGTTTTGATGTAGGCGATTGGGTATTTTTACGGCTACATCTCAAGCAAGCTATTTATGATAAGGAAATGTTGGCAATACTACATTCACTTAAGAAATGGTGACCTTACCTAATGGGAAGACACTTCAATGTAAAAATGGATCATGATAGTCTTAAATACTTTTTAGAACAACGATTATCTTTAGAAAAACATAAAAAATGGGTCACAAATATGTTGGGTTATGACTTTGAAATCATCTACAAAAAAGGGAAACAAAATATTGTTGCAGATGCACTCTCAAGAAAGGATCAGGATGTGGAAGCATTGTTTTGTGCTATTTCTATTATCCAACTAGATTGGATAAATGAAGCAAGGGATGAATGGAAGAAGGACGAAGAAGTGTGGTCACTCATTCAAAAGTTGCAGAAGATCCCAGTTCAAAAAATATTGTCAGAACTTGACGAGGAAGGAAAAATCATATTGGAGCCTGGAGCATTCATAGAAACAAGAACCCAACAGCTACGAAATCGATCAATTTTAGAGTATCTCATCAAGTGGAAGAACTTACCCGCTAAATATTCCACATGGGAGGACAAGAATTTTTATACAGAAGCATCAAGAACTACTCAAGCGTTGAGGACAATGCTTTTTGAAGGAGAGGGGCATGTTAGGCCCCTATACTACTAGTGTAACCCCTTATTGTTATTAGTACAACCCACTTATTATAATGATGTACCCATGTAGTGCCCATATTATTACTATTGTGCCCCATAGAAGCCCACTATTGTTATTATTGTGCCCTTACATTATTATTGTTATGTCGCTCTGATTATGTTATGACCCCTTAGACTCCTATATATAGAAAGGAGGTCTTTTCATTTGTATCATCGAAGAATTGTTCATTTATGTAATGTAAAGGAGGTTGCCCCCTCGAAGAGGCTGAATTCTAAGGCGTTGATCTATCTTTTCTATATTTTTGTGAGCTGGTTTCATAACATCCTCTATCTATTCGAGTGTTCCAATACTCATAGGACATGTAAATTCAGAAGAGAGGTTGAATTACAAAAAATATCAGAGCGACCTTTTTTAATATTCATAAAATATACATTAATTGTTCACGGAAACCATATAAGAGAGATTATAGCCATATAGAGGTCCCACATGCCACGTCATCCTTTTATCGCAATCGCCACTTTAATATGACAAGGCCTTAAGCCTTTAAACCCAATACCATTCAAAATATCAGAATACAAGGATGCATAGGAAATACATGGAAAAACACCCTCCAAACACATAAGTCTAGACTTCAAATGCATTACACCCGAATCTATAGATCATCGAATCCGCTCCTCCACAACTTTATCGCAATCAACATATTTTCACACAACATGGCCAATTCCCCTTCTCACGACGGGATGGATGCGACATTCAATGAACTGTTTTTAATGAATCCACCGGGTCCATATGTATATATCACAATCGGTGCTTTATAGTGTGGCAAGGCTTTACAATATATGTGATATGTAATGGATGTGATAATATATTAAATCATATTGCAATGGTGTAGTCGGGTTCACGTTATTATCGCAATTGCAGTTTTGACGTGACAAGGGCTTTAAACGCTGTGATACATAACTCCCGATATGACGGATGTGATATGCCATTAGGGCGCGATATAATAGGACCATCGGATCCACAACTGTATATTGCAGTGCTGGGTTTTAGGGGTGATAGCCCTTCATAACTTTCGATATGAGAGTTTCGATAAGCAGATGCAATATAACAATACATCATATTGTAATGGTCCCGTGGGTCCATATATATATATCGCAATTGCATATTTAAATGTGGCAAGGCTTAAAGCCGGAATACAAGGATACATATGAAATACACAGAAAACCTTATATCTACGTTATTTCTATTATAATGTTTATATAATAGAAATACACAATAATCATGCGTAACTTACCTTTTCCGCTTTTTTACAGCCTTTGCACATTTTCCGATGTCTGCCTTTTTCAGGATCAATCCTCCACTGTATATCCAACCATCCCATCCAACGGTTGATATTACACCTGACCAACAAAGCTGCTCGGTGATCCTGCACCATACATCAAAACTGCATTTGATCCAATGCTCGACAACAATATTAGGTGAGCTACATGCATGAGGATTACCTGCCCAATAAGGCAGTTTCCTCTCTCCTTCTCCTGCCACACGTCGATCGATGAATGGTATCGGGTGATCAGCCCTAAATACCACTTACTGCCTTGAGTCTGCCCGAAACCGCTGCCAATGTTACAAACCTGCCAGTTAACTATTGAACACGAATACGATTTCATATTAAGGATTGTTGCTATAACTTGTTTAGGTTCATGTTATTATATCGCATATATATATATATATATTATATATATATATATATATATATATATATATTATATATATATATATATATATATATATATATATATATTATATATATATATATATATAGATATATAATATATATATTATATATATATATATATATTATATTATATAATATATATATATATTACTCCTCCGCTCTTTGTACTCCTCCGTTATATTCTTGTCACATGCGATACTCTTGATAGTTCTTCCTTTGACTTCCGATAGCTCTACTCCTCCACTCTTACACTTACTTGGCTTTCCCATGGCTTCCGATACGCTCCACTACCTCTTCTCTGATTTGATATCTATGCTCCGTTATTCCTCCGATATCGCATGATATGGCTTCTCTGTTAACTACTCTTCCGCTGGCTTCTCCTCCTGATGCATGTTCCTCTTCTGATTCTTAGTTCTTTCCTTTTTCCACTGTGTGTTCCTGTTTGCTTCTTCCGTTGAACTTCTTCCTCTGGATTTTCTTTGGCTGCTCCTGTTTCTTCATGGATTTGCTTCTTCTTCTTCTTGGCCTCACATCATTGTTTACTCATCCATAGTATTTCCATATTGACATCAATGACAATCTAGGTCAACACTATCCACACTCTTTCAAATTATGTGCTTCCCACATGATGGAAGGATTATGACTATCGATCAACTTTCATTTGTTGGTACTGATTTGACTACCCATCATCCTACTTCCCTAAGCGTTCCAAATTTGCAATCGGTATCTTCCCCACCACGAGTTAATTATGTGGAAACCTAACCCATTCACGTACCTACTGATGGAGATGAGACTTTCACTATCTACTAAAATTCTTTTGAACTAGATCTAGTAGGTGATATGGTGAACTATTTACTATGGGAATTGGAGCTTGATCTTTCCATTGGATCCTTTGATATGTATCCCTTCTAGCGAATTTGATGACAACCTCATGGAATCAATGGTATCTTGGAGGCCATGATCTGATTTTAGAGAAGAGTTCCTTGTCATGTGTCAAGCTCCTTAAAAAATGAAACAAATTCCTCTGAGCACAGTTCGTTTTCTTATGTCAAGCTCATTAAAAAAATGAAACAAGGTTCCTAAGTAGAGTTCTTTTTCTTGTTTCAAGCTCGTTAAAAAATGAATTTTTTTTGGGAGCAAAGTTCCTTGTCTTATGTCAATCTCGTTAACAAATGAAACAAGATCCTATGAGCAGAGCTCTTTTCCTGTTTCAAGCTCGTTAAAAAATGAAATAGATCCCCTTCCAATTCGAGTCTTTGATTAGATCTCATAAATTCATAGTCAATTCTTTCACTTGATCTCGTAAATTAATATTAATTCCATCGACCTCTTAGTAACCAGTAGTCTACTTACATGAATGAAATGAAGCTTGGGGTGCATGTACCTCGAATTGAGTCGTTATGCTGGGGGCATGCAAACTTATTTCAAACATAGCTTTTCTTCATTTCAATATTGTGTAAAAATGAAACCATTCTCATCCAATCTCTCATGACTAACAATTTTATCATCCTTATTTTTCCAAAAGAGCCTTGGTTTTCTCTTTCCAATATCATCACTATATTCTTTCTCGCTCATACACTTTAACTTGGTTTTTACCCTTTCCTAAGGAATAATTGCAATGAGTGGTCTTATTATCTAACCTCTTGACCTCTACGTGTTTTGAGCAGTTCCATCATGACTGGAACCAGTTTCTATCCATTTATGCCAGTCATTCCTCCAGGAGTAGTCCTCTTTCATCTCTTTTCAGACTCCCAAAACATGAAAAGATTGTCGAGCACTTGTCTTTTCAAATTCGTTAAAGTAAATGAAAAGACATCTACTCAGTATAAGTTTAACATTTTTCCGGACTGAGATAGATTATTTATGAAAAAAGAATACCTTAGTTGAACATGGATAAGAGGTTCTCTTGGGTATTATTTTCTGCGTTTCAGGACCTAAGGGACTATCTACGGAGAGGAACATTTGGAGTTTTCTTTTTTTTTCCTCTTTTTAAAACTCTCTAAATATGAAAAATTTGTCAATTTTTCACCATTGTTGGACTTGAAAAAGAATCAAGCATTGATGGACTCATCATTCATGATGGGAACGCACCACGCCTTCTCTAAGCTCGTTAAATATTGACAAAGGGATTCATCTAAAGGATGAAATTATAGATCAAGCATATTTTATCCTCTTTAAGCTTGTTAAAAAATAAAGAGGTATTGACCAATATGGTTGGGGAAATTAGGAAAATAGGGTACTCCGCTTGTTAATGGCAGTTAGTCGCTCTTCAACACAACACTCTTCCACTTCATCTTCATGGATCTTGGGTTGGTAAATCTGATTATCTTTTGGTTTATCATACCATTTCAAAGTCTCTGTTTTTAGTTTTGAGCCAATGATTCCAACTCCATTTAGTGTCGTCGTTGTGTTCAAGAGAAGTCTTTCAATCAATATATACTACAGTATTCTTAAGCCTTCATTCCATGCCTGCCTTTCTTAATCTAGTTTCATATTAGCATCATTCTGATCATTCTGTCTCAAATCATGATACTCGTTTCGTGTCGTTGATGGGGAATGCATCAAGGCCGTCCTATGACGAGTCACTTCCTGTCAACATCAGCTCATTATCCAGGAAGTTGACTTAGAAACACTCCTTATGTACCTAGGTGCTTGCGTACATCAATTGTAAGTTTCCTCGCTCTCGGAGATAGGTTTTCATCATTGGTATTCGACCAAAACTCGGTTATTCATGTGAGTGAGATATAAGACCCTGGATCTAGTTCCATCCATTTGGTTTGTGATTTCAAGAGTAATGCAAGATCACAATGTATGACCATTATGATCATACACACAATCATTTATTCATGGGTCCACCATTTTTCATATGTGGATGTGTGTGTTAGTCATTGTACATGTAACGCTAGCTTATGTGTTGAGTATGGGTATGCCTCCCTCAGCAAAAATGTCATGATGTAAATGTATTGTAATAGATGATGATCTAATCAGTTTGTCTTGCTCCTGATTTGTCACAAGGTTAAGCACTTCAATCATTAGATGTTATTTCTAACTTTGTGCTTTAGGGGGGAATCTATTATAGGCCATTTTGTCACATCTAGTCAATAGGCTTTCAAATAGGATCATTCATATCATTTGAACACTTTTTCATCTTCCCTATACAAAGCCCTACGTATGCCTCTCTCATATCCTTATTTTTCTTCCTAAAACTGCTTCATTTTAGTCATTTTTAGGCCCAATGCACCCTGGCCTTAAATTGGCCTAGGTTCACCTACAAGTTTTCCTGCTTTGGGCCTGCGTTGATCGCCTACGGGTTGCTCTATGTTGGGGGTGCATTGATTCTAGAAATTTAGGAAAAAAAAAAACAATCTTGAAGCTTCCTCTTCCAGAAGCTTCCCTTATCCCTTGATCTCATCCTCCCATCAAGGGT
The DNA here is from genome assembly GCA_000404065.3 of Pinus taeda. Classification (NCBI taxonomy): domain Eukaryota; kingdom Viridiplantae; phylum Streptophyta; class Pinopsida; order Pinales; family Pinaceae; genus Pinus; species Pinus taeda. The sequence continues at coordinate 5,076 of APFE031409707.1, read as the reverse complement.
GGATCTCAAACCTAGATTGGTAAAAGGATAAGAATTCCTAAACTACCTAGCTTTCATATATATTTACCTCATTCTAGAAGCACCTAATTGGTTGTGGTTGGATTTTTGAGATTGATTCTTCCCTTATGCTGTTGTCATGATAGACATTATTCCATGCATTAGGATGACTAGAGGTGCACTTTGTGGCAAGGAAAGGACAAGACAACTTTGATGAGCTCTTATACAAGATCAACATCTACTTTTCATTGTTACTCTCTCCATTTATATTAATATAAAGATTTCTTTTTTTTCTTATATATGATGTTATTATTTGATGTATTTCAATACCATGTTGATACATTTAATAAATTGATTAGATAATTCTACATAGATCTTGTAGAGTGCTGGCTCGTGTTGTATGATTGTGTAGGTTCTAATTATAGCGATTAGAGCTAGGATTGGAGTGTACAAGACAAGGAAGGAGTGAAGCATACAACAGATTCTAGGTAGGCTTCATCCTGTTATCCATTTACTTTAAGGAAAACATCAGCTTCTTTGTATTTTTGTTGTTCTAGATCCGTCCACTAGACCTAGGGAAGAGACTTTTGTCCACAGTAATAGATTTTGTATAACAGTCACTTTGATGGCTACCGAGTACATTACGGGAACCTATGCTCCTAGAAAAGTGTCAATATCGACTCTACCATACAATCAGTTCATCATAATTTCCATGTATTGATATACCTTTCTGAGGCCCTTCGTCTTGTAAATATGATCTTCCTTGATTCTCGACCTAGATGGTTCTTATCACCATGAGTTTAGAATATCTTTTGTTGACCCCTTAAAATATGATAGCCACCTATTGTTGAAAAACGCTTCTAATTCTAGTAGCTTTTAATAAGATACGATGTCAATTCCACTGAAATAAGTAAAGGCCTCACTTGTATTCTTCCTAATAAACCAATGATCTTCATCATTGTTTTGTAATATCCAGTCTATAGTTTCCGCACATGGGGAGATGCATGGGCTTACAAATACTTTTTGCAGTGAAGACCTCTTGATGTTGATGTACACCCTAAAATATTCTTAGTCTTGAGGTATGTCCTTTGTGAACTCTGAGTAGATTTCCCACCATGTGAGTTTGGTTCTTTTGTTGATATTGCAAGTTGTATCTCTATACATTGGTGGTGAAGGTGGAATTTCTATGATCCATTGGATGCTACTCTTTACACTCTTGCAGGAGGATTTGACTACTGGTGGGACCATTTATATAGAGAACGATGATATAGATATCCAATCCATATCAATGTCACCTGGAATTTCGAACAAACAATCCTAAGATATAAGCGATGACATAAATAATATTGAAAAGAGAAAATATTTGTAGACTGGGTTCTGGGGGTGTGAGGAGTAAGAAAAGTACTTTATTTGCAAATCTGATTTATAGATAAGCTGTAACGTCACACTAGTTAGGGTTCGTAGGAGTTGGAGACCATTAGAATGGAAACTTTGTGACTTGAAAGCTTGATATGATTGATGAATTTTGGGGTCTAATGAGGTTGCAGGTTTCTGGGCTACTTGTTAGGCAACCTTGCTACTTTGTGACTCAGGGGTTGCGAGGAGAGTGATAGGTCATTGGGATGATAGGGTCATAGAGTCATGCGATGAATCTATTGCAGGGTTACATGATATCTCATTGTGTGAATTTGTGACCTAGGTTTTTAAGGAGAGTACAAGTCTTGGTGGAATTGGGAGGTCATATGGAATGGATGATCACGTGTAAAAGGGGCACGAACTAGCCTTAATAGTGGTTGGGTGACTGGTTGATGATATCAGGCTTAAAGAAATGGGAAAAAAAAGATTTCAAGGGTTTGTTGTGAGCCCAAGGGGGGAAAAAGAGTCAGGGGTGATCAAGTGCAAGGGTGATGCATCTTGAATGGGGAAAAGGGAAACTAAGAATGGTTCCTAGTGGATGAAGGGAAGGTTGAGGGGTTTTAAAATAAGTTTTGGATTGAAAGAATGTGGAAAAGTAGAATATCAGGGTAGAAAATGGAAGGTGTAGAACCATGCCAGATGGGAAGAGAGATGGAAAATCTAATGATTACAAGGGAAGAGGAAATGGCACTTCCCTGGAGGGAGAAGTCACGTGATCACCAAGTCACGAAAGTTGCATGTCTCGAGTGCTCTGATCAATAGATCAAAGGAAATGAGGGTGAGCATTATATATAAAAAAGGTTGCACATGCAGAGGAGGAGGTTTATAGGTCACAGTTTAGGAGGGGTCGCACATGAATATCCTTTCTATGGTGCAACCCAATGACTCTTTGACTAGGTGAGTCAAAGGTCTATGCAAGGTCGCTAGGTATCTAGGTCACAAGCCATGTCAAGTCACTAGGATGAGAGGTAAAAGTTGTGAAACATGGTGACCTGTAGTGTAATTCGCAATGTAACCTTGTGTATAGATGGCAAAGTTGGAAGGTCTCATTGTTGTTGAACTAGGGAAATCCAGATTGGTGTGACTTGGTGACTATGTGACTTAGCGACTTTGGTGAAATAAGATGTGAGGGTAAGGGTCATAGGTCGCAACTTCTAAGCTGAGGCTAGGGTCACATGGTTCACCTTACGACCTCAGGAAAAACTAAGTTAAATTCTCAAAAATCAAAATTTCCCCAAGTGCTAGAAGAAAACTCAGGTCGGTACCAAAGGTGTAAAAACTCAACATGACACAAAAAAGGCCCGAAAGCTCAATGAAGAGATTCAAAATTTTTAAGTGGGTCAAATTTTGGGGTTGTTGTAGTGACTACAATAGATAAGTGGTCGTAAATTTATATTTGAAACATTTTGAATGTGTTGTCATTAATGTTAAGATCAGTGGGAGTTCCTAGTGGATACATGCCTATTAAAGTCACATAAATCCTAAACATAGGCCATGGATGAAATTTGGTGTAGATATTGGAAATTAGGTTAGACGTTGGAAGTTGTTTGTGTAATTAACAAAATGGATATTCAAATTGGTGTAAATATATTGACAATTGGTTTGTGGAAAGATTGGAAAGTTGGAAAGAAGTGCCCAAGTGGCCAGGGATTCTAGGGGTTTCCATAAATGACGAAGGGGGAGATTGTTGAATGTGTTTTCATTGATGTCAAGCTTAGGGTAAGTACCCAATGGATACATGATTTTTAAACTCATGGGGGGTCCTAAACATAGGCTATGAATGAAATTTAGTGTTTCCATCAAATGGAAGTGTTTCCTAAAGCTCTTATTGTCAACATAGGGGATTTGTTACAAGTAAGTGACATTCTTTGATTTCGTTTGACTATTTCAATTGTTTGTCTAATTTAGAGTAGTTACTTTGTTTAAAAGTATTCATAGTTTTTGTAAAATGGTAGAAGGATTATGTAATGGCAGATAGTAAGCGATGGGAAATAGAAGAGTGTCGAGAATCGAGTAGTGGAAAATACAAACGAGAGTCGAATGTCAATTGTCATGTTTTTTAAGCCACATTCTGATGTGTTGATTGGTGTCATCTCTGAATTGATCGATGAATCCCATCCTAGCATGTACATGATTATTAAAGATGGGGAGTATTTTATTCACTATATGAGCGAATATTTTCAAGGAAAATGCGCACTTGATGCTCTTCTTATAGACTAGGAAAAGCAAGGCAATTTCTAATCCTTCAATTGCATTTCTATAAGATGTGTATACATAGAATAGTTGTAAGTTTTGAATGGAAAGTATAATTATAAAATAGTTTGGGTTGGGCATCATCACTTGGTAAATTATATGGAAAAAAGGAAAGAAAGTTACTAGTTGTATATTCAAGTCTGATTTCCATACATTTATATATGGAAAGCTTAAATATTTTTATTTTGAACAACATATCAATAAAATGTACTCTCTTCATGTGTATGGTGAAATATTTTTTTTATGACCTACATTGAAATATTCTTTATATATATAAGCACAATCTAACTTATAAATAAAATTGTCTTTTTTCACCAAAATCTGGTCATACGATTTCATGCAAGATTGTGATTTTTTTTAGTTTAAAATACATTTTTGAATTCATAAATGGATTCAACACACTGAAAAACTTCTAGGGCACTTGAATTCTACAAATTAAACTACTTACCTTTTAAAAGTCTCTTCTAGATTTTGATTTAAATTAAATAGAAGAATGTCTAGAAGAAAGGTTATTTCATTTCTTAGTTAGACTATATATTGACAGAGGGGAATGTAAACATAAATATTCAAATTTTTTATTTAAGGATTACATTAAGATATAAAATAAAATAAATACACATTTTTCTTATTTTTAAAACATAAATATAGGACCTATTTTATTTTTTATATTTTTATATTAAATTAATATAAAATTATGTTATTTAATGTTATGAAACCAACTCACAAAAAGATAGAAAATATAGATGAATGCCTTAGAAATCAGCCTCTTCGAGGGGGAAACCTCCTTTACATTATACAAATGAATAATTATTGGATCATACAAATGACAAGACCTCATTTCTATATGTAGGAGTCTAAGGGTTCATAATATAATTAGAGCTAAGATAAAAATACTAATGTAAGGGCACAATAATAACAATAGTGAGCTTCTATGGGGCACAATAATAACAACATGGGGACTACATGGGCACAACAATATAATAAGGGGATTTTACTAATAACAATAAGGGGCTACACTAGTAGTATAGGGACCTAACATGCCCCTCTCCTTCAAAAAGTGTTGTCCTCAACGCTCGAGTAATTCTTTATGCTTCTGTATAAAATTCTTGTCCTCCCATGTGGAATCTTCAGCAGGTAAGTTCTTCCACTTGATGAAATACTCTGAAATTGATCGATTTCGTAGTTGTCAGGTTCTTGTTTCTGTGACTGCTCCAGGCCCCAATATGATTTTTTCTTCCTTGTCAAGTTTTGGCAATATTGTTTGAACTGGGATCTTCTGAAACTTTTAAATGAGTGGCCACACTTCTTCGTCCTTCTTCCATTCATCCCTTGCTTTGTTTATCCAATCTAGTTGGATAATAGAAATAGCACAAAACAATGCTTCCACATCCTCATCCTTTCTTGAGAGTG
>APFE031409705.1:87380-106048 GCA_000404065.3 Pinus taeda | reverse complement strand
AATCGTCCATCTTAGCTTCCATGCCCTTTATCTTAGATTCCATGCCATTTATCTTAGCTTCTGTTAGCTTTTGTGAGCTGACATTTTTTGCACTTGGTCTTGTAATTTTGATATATCATGTAGCATTTCTTCCTCTTCTTCATGAGTCATGCTAGAGCTTTCAGGTTCCTTAATAGGTGTTTGCATTTTCTTTCCTTGGGGCATCAGTTACCGATAATAATGCCCTACTAGCCCTTTGAATTCCTTCAAAATAAATTTTCAAACCAATCTTAAGCAAAAATTTAAAAAAATCTACACACCTTTTTTTTTCTTTGTAGGAGCTTGGTATTGCCTCTGATGTATCTCTGTACTTTCAAAACATCTAGTTCTAAAATAGTGACCTATGGTAGCCCTCTGTGTCCTCTTTCCAATGCCACCAGTCCGACCCCAATTGGATTCTCCAATGAAGAGTTATGTCGAATCTCCCACAGTGACCTGATTATAGACCTTTTCAGAAGAGCGAACTTGTATGAAGTGCCACGTGTCACTATTTGGACCTCTGGCTCTGAAAAATGTCTAGAAGAAACTACAGTCTGTCCTCTTTCTTTACCTTTTTGCGAAATTTTAATCCGATGCTCAGAGCGAAAGTTATGTCGATTTTCCCCAGGTTACCTATTTGGAATGTAATTTAGGAGTCTGCAAAAAGACCAACTTCCTTAGATCATATCTCCACAAATATAGCGCGAAAAGCTCTGAAATTCGGACCCAAGCTGTAGCGTGATGTCTTCTCAAATGGGGTTTTTTTCTGACTTCTAAAACATCACAGAAAAAAATTATAGTGAAAATTCCATGATGACCTATTTGGAGCTGCGAAACCCTAGAACCCAAAGCTCTAATACCAAATGTTATGAAACCAGCTCAAGAAAAGATATAAAAGATAGATCAACGCCTTAGAATTTAGCCTCTTCGAGGAGGCAACCTCCTTTACATTGCATAAACGAACAATTCTTGGATGATACAAATGACAAAACCTCCTTTCTATATATAGGAGTCTAAGGAGTCACAATATAACCCAACCGACCTAACAATAATAATATAAAGCCACAAAAATAACAATAGAGGGATTCTATGGGGCACAGTAATAACAATATGGGGCAATAGGGGCACAACAATATTAATAAGGGGTACAACTACCATAGTAATGGGGTAATCACTAGTATTATAGGGACCCAATAGATTTTGGCTTACACACCCTTTCCCATGCCACCAAGGCCCATTTCTTCTTTTCGTCCCCTTTTCCCCAGAGGAAGTCTCTTTGGATATTATGAATATGAGTGATGGCTCCATTGGGTGCCGAAATGGCTGATAACATATAGATGGGGATGAATTGTAGAACATCCTTTGTAGGAACTAGCCTTCTTGGTAGATTAGGGCTCCATTTGTCCATTTAATTATTTTATCTTTTAGTTTATTTATGACTGGCTCCCAGCTGTCCTTGTGTGACAATTTATCAGTGAGGGGAAATCCCAAGTACTTTAAGGGTAATAACTCTCTTTGAAAGCCAAAAATTTTGCAAATATTTCTTTGAATCGATATGTTTATATTGAAAAAGAAAATTTTGATCTAGAGAGACTTACCTCTGTGCCCGCTACCATGGTAAACTCACACAGAATCTTCTTGAAAGCTTTGGCTTCCTTGACTATAGGTATGCCTTGAAGCATAGTGTCATCAACAAATTGTTGATGTGTCACCGTGTCCCTTCCTTGAGTGAGCCTTAACCCTTGAATTCTTCCTTCCTCCTTGGCAGCTCTGATTGCTCTTCCTAACCCTTCCATCATTAAAATGAAAAGGAAAGGAGAAAGAGGATCACCTTGCCTTAGGCCTCTGGAGGGCTTGAAGGTTTTGGAGGGAGCGCCATTGAGAATGGTTGAACAGCTGGCTTTGGTAACAAGTTCCATGACCCATTTGATCCAATTGTAATCAAAGTCGTAGGCTTTTAGGATTGATCTTATGTACGTCTAGCTAAGTTTATCATAGGCTTCTGCGATATCCAGTTGAATAATCATGCCTACCTATTTATTGGTAATGAGTGAAAGGACCACCTCATGAGATTGAATTATATTGTGCAGAATTTGTCTTCCTTCCACATAGCATGTTTGCTCCTCTAACGCTAGGGTTGGGAGGAGTGGTTTGAGATGATTGGCAATAACCTTTGATATTATTTTGTACACCACATTGCATAATGCTATAGGCCTAAATATGTCTGGGGAGGTAGCCTTTTCTTGTTTGGGAATTAAGGCTATAAAAGATTCATTTAAAGCCTTCAAGATTGTTTTATCTCTTCTCTAGTCTTCCACAACCTCCAGAATATCATGTTGTACAATTCTCCAGCATGTTTTGAAAAAGTCCACATTGAACCTATCCGGGCCTGGTGCTTTTCCATTGTGCATCTCTGTAATGATTTCCTCTAGTTCCTCCTTTGATGCTGGTCTATTGAGATTATGATTGTCTTCTATAGAAACCAATTTAGGAATGTATTGTGTAAATATTTTTATATGCAACGATCTATGTTCATTGGTTTTCTCTGGAATTCTTTGAAAATACTGGACAAGAACCTCTTCCATCTCTTCATGAGTGTTCCTTTCTATTCCCTGATGATCAATAAGTTTCATAATTCTATTGTTGTTTCTATGAGCTATGGTGGATCTGTGAAGGAATTTGGTGTTTCTCTCCCCTTCCTTAATCCATTGTATTCTAGATTTCTATCTGCAGAATATTTCCTCTTGTAGACATATGTTTTCCCATTCATGTTGAAGTCCTTCTACCATCTCTTTCCTTTCATCTGTATATCCTTCTATGATAAGAATTTGGTTTATTTCCTTTAGTTTCTTAGCCACTTCTCCCTTAGCTTTGAAGATATTCCCAAATTCATTTTTATTCCATTCTTTGAGTCTGCTTTTGATATGTTTGAGCCTACAATGTAGAAGGAACATCTTTGTATCTTTAAGTTGCATCTCCTATTTCCACCATTTTTCAATGTTTGTTTGGAAATTTGAGTGTGTGAACCAAGCATTCCTGAACCTGAAGGGGATATTCCTCGATTTACCAAATAGAGAGGCTTCCAACTGTATGGGCCAGTGATCCGAACCACCACATGGTAGGATGAGCACATTCAGACAACCTCCCCTTAATAGGAGATCTTCTAAAATAATAAATCTATCCAATTTTTAGGCTACTTGGGTAGAGCCCCCCCTCTCGTTATTCCAAGTGAAAATTCCATTTTTGGTTTCCAAATCCACCAGGTTCATATTGGTGAGGAATTGTTGGAAGGCTACTGCATCCCTACCAAGTGTTCTAGTTCCCCCTTTCTTCTCCAATAATGACTTAATCATGTTAAAATCACCCCCTAATATCCATGGTAAAGATGGGTATAATTTTTTATATCCTCCAATGTAGTGAGGAGTCGAATTTTGTCATCCATTGGTTGAGGACCATAGATATTGGTTATCATGTAACATTGTTTGTCACCCACTGATTGGATGATCAAGGAAATGTGGTGTCTGGATGCTTTGGCATCAAGCATACCAAATTTCAGTGGATCCCAAAGAGTGAGAATTCACCCAGCACATTTGTTTACCTTGACCTCAATGTATTCATGTTTCTTTAACCATTTTCTATGTTTTTCTCTGATCTTCTCCACTGAGAATTTTGTTTCCTATATGAACACTATGTTAGGTTTTCCCTCTCTGATCCTATTGCTTAAATTCCTTTGTTTTCTTCTACTTCCCAATAACTAGATAGGTATTTCATCCTACCCGAGTCAATCATGAGTTTACCACATTCTAGCAACAATTCCTTCTGTCTCTTCCTCCCTCTCTTCTTGCCTGGGTTTTTTGTTAGTTTCCTAATTATAAACCCTATTAAGCAAGCTCCTTTACTTTCCTGGTTATCATGTCCTTTTTTTACTCCTATAGCAATTTGTTGTGACTTATTGAGGAACATCTGTTGTACCTTTTCAACTTCCTCCCGAGGTATGGAGTTTATTCCTTGTTTTTCTCCTTATTCTAGAAACTTTTCCAACTCTAGGTTCTCCCTTTCCAAGATCTCTTGTAAGTCTTGGTCCTCTATGCCACTTTCACTTTGAGTCATTTCATGGTCTTTTTCTATTTCCATGTTGCTCAAAGATTCCTTCATGTATTCATTTTGTACCTGTGTAAACTCCATGCCCATCTCTTTTCCTTCCCCTTTTCTGCTTGATTCTCTATACTCTCATGATCACCTTCCTCTATTTCTCTTTCCTCTAAGATCTTAGAAATGTTATGACATTTTTTTGTGTACTCATTATCAATAGGATTCTTTTGTGTCTTCCTTCCCCCTCCTTTCCCTCTTCCTACCACTTTGGTGAAACCTATATTATCTTTATTTTTACTGATGTTTGGGTGTTCCTCCTTTTTGTTAAGAGGACAATCTCTGGATAGGTGTCCATGCTCATGACATATACAACATCCAAATGGGATATGCTCATAGTCTACTATTTGCACCCATTCATCATCATGGACTTCTAGAATGACCTCATCTGGAAGAGCTCCTGATAGGTCCATCTCCACATAAATGTGAGCATAGGAGATATACTTTCCTCGCAGAGTTGCCTCTCATCTTTAAAAAATGTCCTAATTTATTGCCTATAGCTTTTAAAGACTCTGACATCGAATAATCTAAAGGTAAGGAGTAGATTCTGATCCATACCGGTATCGAGGTGAAGGTTTCTCTTTCTGGCAGAACGTTCCTCGTCCATGGCTGCATGTATAGACCAATTGCTGCAAAGAAGTATGGTCCTCCTTCAAAGATCCTTTCTCTATCCTCCATGCTTGTGAACACCACTGTGAAAAAGCCTTTGGATCCGAGATGTATATTTATCTCCCCCTTCGGTTTCCAGTTGTGTCTTCTCCATGTGTACAACGCCTTCTCTAAAGGCCAGATTCCCATAAACTTGCATATGATGGCATAGTTTGTCATATGATCCCTATGCTCCTGCAGAGATAGGTCATTCAATATTACCCATGGTTTAGTATAGGTTTTGGGTTTATAGGGCCCCACCTTGGTTCTGGTCTCTATCCCCTGACCTCTGTTTGCCACTTTCTCCTCCTGCCATTCTTCCTCATAGGTCCCCGGCTCTGCATGGGTTTTGCTACCTTCTACCTGCTGTGCTTTAGTGTTTTTTGTCTTGATCTCCAAGAAGTTTGGATGCTTATTCTTGTACACTACTGTTCCTCTATTTGAGGCTATGTTACTGTAGGAGGGAGTGGAGCTCCCTCCTCTATGCACCTCCATGGTCACTTGTTACCCTCTGTCACTTTCTCTGTCAAACCCTAGAACTTTTCCTCTAAGTTTTTTCCAACCATCCACTCACACTAAAATCAAAATTCATTGACAGGAAATATAAGCATTTAGAAACATAGTTTAGCCACAATAAAAGTCATAAATTTATTCATAAAATAAATAGAAAGAAAATATGTAAATTAAAAAATTGTTCAAATAATATTATGTTACCATAAGCCATTTTATATAGCTATTTACTCGAAATATTATTTTTAGAAAACTAGTAAATCAATCTTATGTCAATCATAAAAAGGGAGAATTAACCAAAACATTGTTAAATTATATAAATTCTGAGAAATTTAAATAAGTAAACTACTATTAACATGAAATTCCAGCTAAATTTCCATAAGTAACACATGAAATGTAATTTTAATAAGCATGTAATCTTCCATAAGTAACACATGAAATGTAATTTGAATAAGCATGTAATCTTTGTATTAAGTTGTTGACAACCCAAAGTATAAATTTAAAACAAAGAAAGTGTAAAATAAAATTTAAAACTACATTAAAACCCAAGAAAGTTACAATGCTATAGTTATTAAAAAATTCTTAAAAATATCCAAATTAATTTTTTTTGTTAGAATCTAAAAATATTTAACTTGAAAACTAAGGGAAAATTAATTCAAATAAGGGATTGTTGTTCTAAACTAAATATTAGTCCGGCTTGAATTAAAGGAAACAAGAATTCAACCCACTTAAGTAAGATAACAAAATTGAAGGGAGAGAATTAAAATTGGTTGTTAACTAGAGAATGGTTTCAAAATATACCGTTGGTTCCTTGATTTCGTAGTAGAGTATTATTTTCCTTTTGCCACCTATTGGAAATCAAGTGTTATATTCTATGCATGAAATTATTTTCACATTTTTTTCCCTTTGCCTTCACAACAAGGTTAACAAGGTTAGCACTATAGAAAGTCAACAAACCACCAATACTTTGAAAGAAAATTAAATAGAAAGAAAATTCATTTAGGGATAACTTATTTTACTATTCCAAAATAAATTCAACATATATAAAGTAAAGGGTGGTACTAAACATACCGTTTGAAAAATGTACGTCAAAATACTAGACTATATCCTTACTAAAATGATGACTTATCAACTTCACTTGAAAATCACTAAAAGAAAATGCAAAAGGAAATAAGAAAGCGTGATCATTTTTTTTTGCTGCTAAGAATTTATCTATTGGTCTCTAACAAGTGAAATATGGGAGAGAGCCATCCTTTTATAGGAGAAATAGACTTATGGAATTATCAATTAAAAACCATGTTCTCAATAAAAACCAGATTACAGTTGTCATCCAACTACTTTTATCAATATCTGTGAAGTATACATTATCAATATCTGTGAAGTATACATGTTAGATTCACTCTTATAATAAAACAATTATAAATATAAAATTATTATTAAATCAATCAAATTTCGAGGATTAGGAATTAATTCCTCAAACTAGGGAGTTTAGTTAGGATGAGAGATTCTCTCCAACTAGTTTTTCTAGATTAGTGTTTTGTTGAGAATATATCTCAACCAAGTTTGTTCAAGATACACGCACTATCTTGAGACAACTTTCTGATGTATTTATACATATCATAAACATTGGATTACATTGAGAGTGAGAAATATAATATAGTGAAGCTCTTAGGCCTTTTCTTCCATGTCTGATTTGGGTATATTTCTGCTATTTATTTTATGTGTTTTTTATTAGTTTATTAAATTTCTTCATTTGGGATCAAAGCTTGGTGGGTAGAATATGGAATATACATTTGTGCAGCACTAAAGAGTGAGTCGATCGGAGCTGCTGAGTTTATTTAATAAGAAGTTTGTGAGTTGACTTGTTTTGAGTCAAGTTAATGAATATTTTTTTGTAAAGGAAGGGAATAGTTCATAGAGAAGCAAAGCGCAAGCAATGAACATTATATATCAATTACAGTAGTTGAAAATAAGATCTTGAAGGATGGAATCAAGGTCTCATTATAGAGATCTGTGAAAGGGTGAGACGCAAATTTAGGAGAAGGAGCCAGAGTAATCTATGATGGAATGAGTAGATTTCATGTCATTTCGTATCGCAATCATGACAAGGAAACTGCAATGAGTACAAAAGATGAAGTTCGAGTGTGGCGTGGTGTTTGCTTTCAGACTTTCGCCTGAGGGCCATATTTTTAGAGGAAGCGTCGATCAAGAAGAGCTAGGTGTGTATGTGAAAGGACGAGAGCAAGTTGTGTTGGCAGTTTGATGGCCAAGCTAAAATTTTGAATTGACATAGCTTTGTTCCAACCTCAAGGAAAAGGTGAATTTTTGGGTGTCACCCTACAGCCAAAAATTGGAGGAGCTACAACTATGCATATAAAGTGGGAATTTGAAACCCGTGATCCGAAGAGTGTGCTTTCATTTAAATTATTTTAAATTTCTTCTTCATGTGGTATCAAAATTTTGAATTGCCACAACTTTCTGCCACATATTTGAATTTCCACAGATTTATATGTGAAATTTTCAAATGGAGATTCGAGTCATCATTGTTAAATCGGTGATCACTGTTTCAGCAATATCAAACTCTATTTTGGTGCAAACTACTAGATCGTTGCAATTCTAGGTGCTGGAGAGTTTGACAATAAACAAATTATGAATGCATGAATTAAGAAAGCATTGACCGTTGAAGAGCAAAAGGCCAATGTCTAGTTTGGTCGTTCCAGGAAGACAAGAACAAGCCTATCAAGCAACGTTTGCATAATGATATTTTTGGGACATTCAACAACTGAGCTGGGAAGCAAAGAGAATGGGAGGGTGTAAACCTCCAATGTCACATTTAACTCTACATTGACATCTACAAACTGCTCCTCACATTCTGTATTCCATGTTATATAATTTCTCGCCTCTATAGAAAATCACTTTTTTTTACTTTCAAAAGTTTTGGAGCCTTCGATTCTGCAAGAAAGCATTTCCACGGTGCGGTCTTCAGGTGTAGTGATCACTCGAAAATCAAAAATAGGAGCAACTTCAAAGTATAAAAATTCATTCTGCAACGTGCACCCATATGTGTTGGGGCCAAAGCATTCAAAGTCTTGTAGTGCACTTGTGTTTAGCATTGATTTTTTTCCTGATGGATGACTGAAAATTCTATTGATTGGTTGACGCAGCCCAATGGAGACTTTGTATATAGGAAGGCTGATTCTTTCACTTCGCTTTGAAAATAAATTCGCTTTTTCTAATATTTGGTTCTTCTAGGTCCTTTTCCGTATTTGATTCTTCTAATTCTGATATCCACACTTGTATCAATTGCACATTTTCCTTTGAAAGGATATCATGCAAGGCTCATTCCATCTAAGGATATGTCCAATAGCACCCAACACATCCACTGTAGGATATAGAGTTCTTACTGAGACATAAATTTCGGCTGAAAACAGATGAGAAGAGCCTCTTCTGTTGTTGTTGTTGTAGCTACAACACAAACCTATAAAGGAAGGAAATTGCATTGCTACTAAGGTAAGCTGTATTTTTTTAATTTTGAGTGATGTTTGGAATGGATCAAATATTTTTATTTGGGAGTTACAAGGGTTAATATTGGGATTAATTTTGAACAAGGTTGATGATTTGTGGAATGATAAGGTAAAATTATTTTGAAATTTGGAGTGATAAGGTGTGATTTATAAATATTTGAAGTGATAAGTGAAGGTTTTTTTTAGAGAAATGCATTGTTTCACTCAAAAGTAATATTTTACTTTGAGAGAGATTGAGTAATTGAACATCCAAATTTTGAAGACAATTTGCTTCCAAAGTTTTCAAGTGTGACATTCTCATTGAGAAGTTTCCACGACAAAGTTGTGACATTGAAGAATGATGTACTCAAGTAATTAATAAAATCATAATTCTTGTTGTGGTTGTGTCCTAGATCCGCCCGAAATTGATTAATGGGATATTAGGTACATCGTGTGTAATGAATGTGCGTGCATGACTTGTATTTAGATTATCAAAATGCTCTCTTTGTATTATACTTAAACAACTACATGCACATAAGCAAGCTTAATTATAAGAACGCTTAATCAAGCTCCTTAATCAAGATTAAGTACACAAGCACAAAGCATCACATCATCAACTTGATAAGATGATCTTCCAAGCAAGCACATTCCACATCATGTGATCAAAGGAATCAAGTTAAGGATGCTACAAAGTCAAGCATTTCAAGCCAAGACAACATCAAAATCATCAACACTTTTTGTATCAGTTGCAGATAAACATTTTTTAACTGAGTTGTATGGTTGCATTATTGGTTGTAACCGACATCCTAATTTGAATTGTTAAGGTGAATACATTAAGTTAAGAAAGTCTTCAACTGAGTCATCAAGATTGAATTTGTCATTTGTCTCTTGGGTGCATTTTTGACAGTGTTCGACACCTTTCCTTTTTTTTAAATCAGCACATTCAGTGAGTACATTAAAGAAAGCACAAAGTGTCAATAATCAATCAACCAAGTTCAAGCAAGCCATCTAACAAGTAATCATCATCAAACAAGTGTGAATTCTAGTATTCTATTCTTCAAGTGAGCATCAAATCAAGCCAGTGTTTAATGGAAGTGCAATAAGCAATAAATCAAGGAAGTGTGTTATTCAAACAACAAAGCAAGTCAGTGTGTCCTTCAAAAAACCAAGCAAACGAGTGTGTCAAAATCAAGTGTAAAGGTTCTAAAGCATGACATCTACAACAAACGTGCTAGTGTGAAGTTGATTGAAGCATTCACAAAGTGTTAGTGAAGCATTCAAGCAAAGTAATTGTTATCAAGCGAGCGTGAAATCAAGAGTTCAAGCAACCAAGTTATAAAACTCTAACAAGTGTTTAAAGCATTAGCACTAAGAAATAGTACAAGCGAGCCTTAATTCAAAGTGAGCAAGCTAACATGGCAACACACATTCAACTCTCCTGAATTCTTAACAATTTGATTTTTTCAAGAGTTGGTGACATGCTGAACATCAACTAGCAACATGGTGAACATCAACAAAACAACTCTTGTTGATATTCAAGTGCATCTTCAACATGCACATGAAATGATTGAGTTCCTTCAACTGGAGTCGCAACTACAAAGAATTGAGTTGCTATAGAAGAGTGATGCTTCCAATTCTTTGAACAATAGAAATAGAGCGTATGATTCCAAGTCATTGATCCAACCAACTTCAAGTTTCAAAGTGGTCCTTGATCCAATGCAACTTTATTCTAAACCAATCATCAAGCCATGGGAAGAAATCCAAAGTAACAGAAATCGACGAGGCTTAGGATATGTCAAAGATTATGCCAAATTGCATATCCTAGATTATTGAAGGCCCATCAAATTTTTGAGTGCATGGTTTCTTGCACATATCACATCGGGTAGTTCTAAAAAATTTGAATACAAACAAAAATACACACAAATTGAAGATGTAGTCAAACCAAAATGCCTTCATTGTCAAAGAAAAGGTCACATGGAAGATCAATGTTTTTATCTCCATCCTTGTCACCATTGTGGAAAGAAGAATCGTTCATCAAATAATTGTTGAAAAAAATACCAACCTACTAGATTAAATATCAATTATGCATGGATTGATCCTTAGTAATGGTCATCAATAATAAAATGATCGTATAATTTCTACAAGAGAATTCAATCTCAACTATTGTAGCCAATAGTCAATTGAAGATGGTACTCTCATGCACCTAAAAGTGGGAGTACAACAATGAAAATATCCTACACTAGAAGGGGAGGAGTTTGGAAATAATTTGAAGAATATTGTCTCTCCTTCTAGCTGACAAAGGGGGGGGAATGTCAATGAAATTGACAATGCTTGTCAGATTGAAAGTCTTGACAACATCAAAAAAGTAGCCTATGGGCATTTTCATCAGTGAGAGAGCATCAACAAATTCGCTAGTGCGTGATTGACAACAAAGTCAACAGTGAGCAGTTCTCAAACATAGCAAAAGCAACATTGATTTTCTTTTCAATGTCATAAGCCAATGGGTGATCATCATCAATAGATTCGCCAATGGGCATTCATCAACTTTTGTGAGTGGACAAACAAATATGCCAGTGGGCGTTCATCAAATTTTTTAAGTGGACATAGGATGTTGATTTCAAGCAAAGGACAATTGGATCTTTTTGCAGCTTGGCACATGATGGAGTTGTCAAGTGACACTCATAGATGAACCAGACATGCGGTTGACTCATAGTCTCTTCATATTGCAGTTTCTTCAACATCCATCTTTGGTGGTTTTTCAGGCAGCGTTTTTTAGGATCAACATGAGAACTTGGAAGATGGTTCCTCGTTCTTATTTTGGATTTATCATTCAGGAGGGGAATGTTAGCCTCGCTCTCATAATAAAAAAATTATAAATCCAAAATTATAATTAAATAAATCAAATTTTGAGAATTAGGAGTTAGTTCCTCAAACTAGGGAGTTTAGTTTGGATAAGAGATTATCTCCAACTAGTTCTCCTAGATTGGTGTCCTATTGAGAATGTATCTCAACCAAGTTTGTTCAAGATAGATGCAGTGTCTTGAGATAGCTTGCTCATGTATTTATATGTATCATAAACATTGGATTACATTGAGAGTGTGAGAAATATAATAGAGTGAGGCTCTAAGGCCTTTTCTGCCATGTCTAGTTTGGGTATATTTCTGCTATTTATTTTATGTGTGTTTTATTATTTTATTAAATTCATTCATTTGGTATCAGAGCTTGGTGCGTAGAATATCGAATATACATTTCTGTAGCACTAAAGAGTGAGTTGATCGGAGCTGCCAAGTTTATTTAATAAGAATTCTGTGCGCTAACTTGTTTTGAGTCAAGTTAATGAATATTTTTTTGTAAAGGAAGGGAATAGTTCATAGAGAAGCAAAGTGCAAGCAGTGAACATTCTGCATCAATTACAGTATTTGAAAATCATATCTTGAAGGATGGAATGGAGGTCTCATTATAGAGATCTATGAAAGGGTGAGACATAAATTGAGGAGAAGGAGCAAGAGTAGACTATGATGGAATGAGTGCAGTTCATGTCATTTCACATCACAAACATGACAAGGAAACTGCAATGAGTACAAAAGATCAAGTTCGAGCGTTGAGTGATGTTTTTGTTCATACTTCGGCCTAGGGGGCATATTTTTAGAGGAAGTGTCGATGAAGAAGAGCTATTTGTGTTTGTGAAAGGCCGAGAGTGAGTTGTGTTGGCAATCTGGTGGCCAAGCTAAAATTTTGAACTGACATACCTTTGTTCCAATCTCAAGGCAGAGCTGAATTTTGGGGTGTCACCCTACACCGAAAAAATTGAAGAAACTACAACTATACATATAAAGTGGGAAGTTGAAACCCGTGATTCAAAGAGACTGCATTCATTTAAATTATTTTAAATTTCTTATTCATGTGGTATCAAAAATTTGAATTGTCACTGTTTTCTGCCACATATTTGAAGTTCCATAGATTTATATGAGAAATTTCCAAATGGAGATTCGAGTCGTCATCGTTAAATTGGTGATCACTGCATCATCAATATCATATTTTGTTTCGGCCCAAACCATTGGATTGTTGCAATTCTAGGGGCTAGAGAGTTTGATAATAAACAAATTATGAATGCATGAATAAGGAAAGCATCGATCGTTGAAGAGAAAAAGGCCAACGTTTGGTTTGGCTGTTCTAGGAAGATAGGAACAAGCTTATCAAGCAACATTTGCATTATGATATTTTCGTGACTTTCAACAACTGAGCTATGAAGCAAAGAGAATGGGAGGGTATAAACCTCCAATGTCACATTTAGCTCTACATTGACATCTACAAATTGCTCCCCGCATTTTGTATTCCATGTTATATAATTTCTTTCCTTTGCAGAAAATCACTTGTTTTGACTTTCCAATGTTTTGGAGCCTCTGGCTCTTCAAGAAATCATTGTCTTCAGCTATAGTGATCACTCAAAAATCCAAAATAGAAGCAACTTCAAAGTTTAAAAATTCAATTTTCTACAACGTTCACCTATATGTGTTTGGGCCCAAGCATTCTAAGTCTTCTAGTGTGCTTTTGTTTACCATTAATGTTTTTCCTGATGGATGACTGAAAAAATTGTTGATTGGTGGAGACATCCCAATGAAGTCTTTGTATATAAGGAGGTTGATTCTTTCACTTTGCTTTTAAAATAAATTCGCTTTTCTAATATTTGGTTCTTCTAGTTCTTTTTCTGTACTTGATTCCTCCAATTCTGCTTTCCACGCTTGTATCCATTGTACATTTTTCTTTTGAATGGATATCATGCAATGCTCAGCCCATATAAGGCTATGTCCAACAACACCCAACACACCCACTGCAGGATATAGAGTTCTTCCCAAGACATAAATTTTGGCTAAAAGCAAATGAGAAGAGACTCTTTTGTTGATGTTGTTGTAGCTGCAGCACAGGCCTATAAATGCAGTAAATTCCATTGCTACTAAGGTAAGGTGTAATTTTTAATTTTGAGTGATTTTTAGAATGGATCAAATATTTTTATTTGGGAGTTATAAGGGTGAAGACTTTGATTAATTTTGAATAAGGTTGATGATTTATGGAATGATAAGGTGAAAGTATTTTGAAATTTGGAGTGATAAGGTGTGATTTATAAATCTTTGAAGTGATAAGTGAAGCTTTTTAGAGAAAGCTATTATTGCACTCCAAAGTAATATTTTACTTTGAGAGGGATTGAGTAAGTGAACATCTAGATTTTGAAGACAATTTGCTTCCAAAGTTTGCAAGTGCGACATTCTCACAGAGAAGTTTCCATCACAAAGTTGTGACATTGAAGAATGATGTACTCCAATAATTAATAAAATCATAATTTTTGTGGTGCTTGTGTCCTAGATCCACCCAAAATTGAATAAGGGGATCTTAGGTTCACCGTGTGTAATGAATGCATGTGCATGACTTGTATTCATATTATAAAAATGCTCTTTTTGTATTATACTTAAACAACTACATGCACATAAGAAAGTTGAAGTATAAGAACGCTTAATCAAGCTCCTGTAACCAAGCTTAAGTACACAAGCACAAAGTGTCACATCATCAACTTGATAAGATGATCTTCCAAGCAAGCACATTTCACATCATGTAATCAAAGGTATCAAGTTAAGGACACTACAAATTCAAGCATTTCAAGCCAAGATGATGTCAACATCATCAACACTTTTTGTATCACTTGTAGATAAGCATTTTTTAACTAACTTGTACAGGTGCATTCTCAGTTGTAACTGACACCCTAATTTGAATTGTTAAAGTGAATACATTAAGTCAAGTAAGTCTTCAACTAAGTCATCAAGATTGAACTTGTCATTTGTCTCTTAGGTGCATTTTCGACAGTGTTCGACACCATTCCTTTTTTTTTAGTCAACACATTTAGTGAGTACATTAAAGAATGCACAAAGTGTCAATAATCAAACAAGCAAATTCAAGCAAGCCATCTAGCAAGAAATCATCATCAAGTTGGAATTCTAGTATTCTATTCTTCATGTGAGCATCAAATCAAGGCGATGTTTAATGCAAGTTACATAAGAAATAAATCAAGGGAGCATGTCATTCAAACAATAAAGCAAGCAAGCGTGTCATTCAAACAACCAAGCAAGCGAGTGTATCAAAATCAATCGTGAAAATTCAAAAGCACAACATCTACAACAAACGAGCTAGTGTGAAGTTGATTGAAGCATTCACAAAGTGTTAGGGAAGCATTCAAGCAAAACGATCGTCATCAAGTGAGCATGAAATCAAGATTTGAAGCAACCAAGTTATAAAAAATCTAGCAAGTGTTTAAAGAATCAACTTTAAGAAACAGTACAAGTGAGCCTGAATTCAAAGTGAGCAAGCTAACATGGCGACATACATTCAACTGTCCAAAATTCTTAACAATTTGATTTTATCATCAGTTGACAAAATGGTGAACATCAGCAAAACAACTCTTGTTGATATTCAAGTGCATCTTCAACATGCACATGAAATGATTGAGTTCCTTCAACTAGAGTCGCAACTACAAAGAATTAAGTTGCTAGAGAAGAGTTATTCTTCCAAGTCTTTGAACAATACAAATACAGTGGATGATTCCAAGTCACTAATCCAACCAACTTCAAGTGTCAAAGTGGTCCCTGATCTAGTTCAACTTTCTTCCGAACAAATCATCAAGCCATGGGAAGAAATGCAAATTAACAAAAATCAATGAGGCTTAGGATATGTCAAAGATGACGCCAAATTGTATATCCTAGGTTATTCAAGGCCCATTAAGTTTGTCAGTGCAGGGTTTATTGCACATATCACATTGGCTAGTTCTGATAAAGTTGAAGATAAACAAAAATGCACACAAACTAAAGTTGCAGCCAAACCAAAATGCCTTCATTGTCAAAGAAAACATCATATGGAAGATCAATGTGTTGATCTCCACCCTTGTCACCATTATGGCCATAAGAATCAGTCATCAAAGAATTGCTGCAAACAACACAAACCTGTTAGATTAGAGATCAATTATGCATTGATTGATCCTTGGGAATGGTCGTCAACAAGAAAACGATTGTATAAGTTTTACAACAAAATTCAATCTCAACTATTGCAACCAACAATAAATTGAAGATGGTACTCTCATGCACCTTAAAGTGAGAGTACAACAATGAAAATCTCCTACACTTGAAGGGGCGAAGTTTAGAAATAATTTGAAGAAGATTCTCTCTCCTTTTAGCTAACAAAGGGGGGAAATGTCAATGAAATTGAAAGTGGTTGTTAGACTGAAAGTCTTGACACAACAAAGCAGCTAGTGGGCATTTTCATCAGTAAGTGAGCATCAACAAATTCGCCAATGGGCGATCGACAACAATGTCAACAGTGAGCAGTTTTCAAACACACCAAAAGCAATAGTGAGTTGTTTTTCAATGTCATTAACCAGTCAGTGATCCTCATTTGAAGATTCTCCAATAGGCATTCATCAAATTTTTTTTGTGGACAAGCAAATACGCCAGTGATCGTTCATCAAATTTTTTCAGTGGACACAGAATGCTGATTTCAGGCAAAGGACAGTTGGATCCTTTTGCAACTTGGCACATGATGGAGTTGTCAAGTGACATTCAGAGATGAATCAGACATGCAGTTGACTCGTGGTCTCTGTTATCACTCAGGTTGTCCCTTAGCTCCTGAAGGGATACGACGAGGTAACCACAAGCCAATCTTTGGACTGCAGGTTCTAGCCCACCTGCAATCAGAGAGGGATCTCTCTTAGTGTTTTAACTTTGTTGATGATGATTTTAGGCTAGTTGTTGGGTTCGGGGTTCTTGTTTGTGTTTGGATGGAAGGAAGATTCTTTCAAGTAGAGAGGAAACTCATGAAATGATAAGTTTGAAACCATTGGGCATGGAGTCATGGGTCAGGATTGCCAGTGCGTTTTCTTGGTCACAAGAAGAATATGGAGCAGGATAGCTACACATAACACAACTTTCAAACTAAAAGATGAATGACATGTAAGGAATGAGAGGCACTTAAGAATCTCTCACTCAACTTAGCAGAGGGAAGGATGATCTCTATCTAGGGGCAATGAAGAATCCCTGGATAACTATCATGCGTGATAAGGTTAGGGCAAACATGAGCCATGTGGAATTCATATTTATGCCTAAACAGAGGAAAACATAAAGAAACAATAGAAATTGAGCATAGAGTGTAATTAAACAAATTCTAAGCTAATCTTTTTTTCTGCTGTTTAGATGGTAACTCATGAATGGAAAATAGAGGTAAGAAGCACTTATTGAGTTATGCAACAGCACGAGAATTCCATAATCACTCTTCAACCATTAAACACAGTGAACAATCCATTCTCCAAAGCTCATAAGCAGTCTTTGATCATAGAAACTATCAGGTATTATAATGCGAGTCTCTCCTGGAGAAAAATCAGCTAAGGATAGCTTTTCAACCAACCAACCCTTAATACAGTCTTCAGGGCTGTTTTTATAGTGTAAATATCTCAAAATATTTATTACAATCGACCTAAAATAGGTTTGCAAAAGAGCTTTCTAAACCTAAAACTGTGCCAAAATTAAATGCAGGTAAATATCTACTGAACTGTGTCAGAGGTAGCTGGATCAAAAAGAGTGCAATGTGGCCCTTGGTGGCTTGACGCAGTACTACTGGAATAACTATGCTTTGGGATTTACAGTTCTATTATGGTGTGAGTTAAATGTGCAATAACCGTGATTTGAGAGCCTTGGGCGGCTTCGCCCTTTTCTTTGACTTTGCTGGAAGGTGTTTAATTTTCACCTGCTTTGGGCCGCTACTAAGATCTTCGTTGATACTCTTCGCCGCTACATTGATGGTCTCTGCCACTTTCTGATACTCTTTGACATGCTTTCGGTCTGCATATTTAATCTGATACTCTTTAATCTCTGTTCCTGGTCTCTCTCTGTCTTCAAATTCATTTATTTGGAAAAATCGGGCAATTTCGGGCTTTTTTGGTACAAAAAGGGCCAAGGAATCAAAATATTCCCTAAAGATTCCCCAATATCGCTCATTTCCTGTAGCGATGCGCAATTAGCGCTTCGCACGCGCTAATCGCGCATCGAAAACTGCCTCCATTTCTCATTCAGGAGCTTCGAAGCTCAACTTTCGCGCTTGCGCGTTTTTCCCTTTCTTTTGGCTGCTAACGTCAGTTGTACGGCGGATGACGTCAGCCAGGTGACGTGGCAGAGTGACTCATATGTTACCGCGATGCGATAAACTTCTTCCGATGCGATCGCAATATCGCATCAGCGGAGAAGGAGAAGATATTTATTTTGGAAATGCGATGCTTGCGACTGCCGATCACCGATATCGCGATATCGCATCGGTCAAAAAGGAAAGGGGCACATCTATGGTAAAAATATTGCAATATTTCGATGCGAGATAGCTCACCAAGATTAGAATAATGTTAAGGAAATTGGCAAGGGTTTATTGCGATCGGAAGGAGTGAAGATGTGCTTTTGAAGAGTATTTGAGGTCTTGGAAGGGGTCTGATAACCTAAAAAATAATTTTATGCTTTGGAAGGAGTCCATTGCATTAGAAGATGGTTTGAAGGGGTAGCATGTGGGTTCCTGCCAAGTTTCAGATACACTGAGCAATTCCCTGGGGTACTTATGGTTATTTTCAACCAGCGGGAGGGCATATTTACATAAGGGGATTATCTTCATAGTTTTAGTAAGGGGATGGGGAAAACATAGGGAGTTAAATAGTAATGTCAGCATTTAATATGGAGATGACAAGAAAGCACTAAGTTTCAGAGATCTTAGGCTTCAAAGGGGAGATAGAACCTTATAGAGAAAGTATGGATCCTCCTTGAGTGAAGC
>APFE031409705.1:71615-84927 GCA_000404065.3 Pinus taeda | reverse complement strand
AAATGTTCCCCACGATGTGGTAAAGGCTGTCTTGTCCTGGTCATCCGGGTGAACAAGTATTTGATTAAATCCTGAAAATCCATCTAGTAAAGAAATTCTAGAGGAACCCACTACTCTTTGCAAGATATGGTCCATTTTGGGCAAAGGTTAGTGGTCTTTTAGAGAGACCTGGTTTAAATTTCTCAAGTCTACACACAGTCTTATCTCTCCTGTTTTTTTCCTAGTGGGAACTAAATTAGATACCCATTCAGAGAATCGGATGGGTGCAATGATACCTGCTTCAAACATTCTCTTTATTTCTTTTTCAATAAGGGAAGAAGCATGGGGTTGATTCTTCTAAGTTTCTGTTTGAACGATTTTTGATTTGGTTTTAGGGGAATGGTATGTTGGATCACTGAGGTGTCATAGGACTTCAAGTCCTCATAACTCCAGGCAAATACATCTTGGAATTCTTTGAAAAAATCCACGTATTTCGGTTTTTGATCAGGGGGCAGATTTTTGGACAGCTTAATCATTCTGGGATGCTCTGCTGTTCCTATGTTGTGTTCTTCTATAGCAGCATTCAAAGGTTCCATCTTTAGCTTTTTGGGCACATCATTGTCATCAAACATGTATTCCAATGGAGTAAGGCCGGTAGGTAGAACATTACTCTTTAGATCAATAAATTCATCCTCTACTTTGGTTGTTTCCTCTAAACAAATTTGTTTCAGCTGTTCTATGTTTATATTGTTAAAAACAGTTGGGTTAAGGATTTGTTTAGCTGTTGCAGCTGTTACAGTCAGGTGATTTTCTTATGCTAGCTGTTGTGAGTCGGTCATGGCATCCATGTCAATGTTTGTGTTGGAAAATTCATCCTCAAGAGTTAAGAAACTGTTAATCTGGGCATCATTTTGAAATACCTGCCAATCCTTGACATTGTTAGGGATCGAAGGTCTGTGTTTTATTTCAGCGGTGAAATGGTGATTTGGTTCAAAGGGAAGCTTACATGTGCTAGAAAAGGTTGCTAGACTATGGGCATGAATATTATGATCTCGTGCAATTTTGGCAAGCCTGAATTCACTGAAGGCATTGAGTAATTCGGTGGCAACAGCTCTGTAAGCTCTCATTCTGCTATCATTAGCGACAAAGTTACCTTTCATTTGTTGTATAATTAAGTCAGAGTCACCTAGGATGGACACTTTAGTAGCTCCTAGGACTTTGAGTAGCTTAAGGCCTAAGAGAAGAGCTTCATACTCTGCCATGTTGTTTGTACATCTGAAATTGGGTCTATAGGCATGGCCTTGTGCGTGATTATCATGTGGATTGTAAATCCATACTCCGACCCCTGCTCCTAACTTGTTAACCGAACCATCAAATTCCAAATACCATGTGACTTCTTGTTTGAGGTTTGTATTGAGAGTTTCAGTTTTTTGAGGATCGGGCAGACTTACACTTTCTGTTTCGGGGTGTTCTTCTTGCTGTTTGTTGGTTGCCTTGGCTGTTAAGACAATTTCATGGGTATTGGAAACCGATTCCTCATTGATGTACGTTCCTTGCTCCAAAGATAACGGCTTATCATCAGTTGGAGGGCTGGTGTTATCATTAAATAAAATAAAAGAATCCATATTGGAATGGATTGAGTATATTGGAAAATTTTGGGCTTTTCCTCACTGCTTACCACATATTTCATTAATGTTTCTCTATATAGTCTCTTTGGTTGCCCAAAGACAGATATAGTGGCATAAGAGAGGTCGAGTTGAAGGGACCCTTGCAATTTTTCTCCACACGATCTGGATAGGAGCACGCCATACTTTGTGGGAATGTCGGCAACTACTACGCCCATTAAGATTGTCTTGTTGGGAAATTGGACTAGAGAGACACAAAGGTCTTTGATCAAGCCTAAACATTTTACTTGACTTGAGTCAAAGGAATACAGATCTTTGTACAGTCTTGTGACATCAAGGTTCAACCTTTCCATTACAGCTTTGGGCATAAGGTTATGTGAGGCACCTGAGTCAAACATAACATTATGCAGTATTTTGTCATGTATGTGCAGACTGACATAAAAAGGTGGAACAGGTCCATATGTTGATTTTCCATTAACTTCTGGACCAAACAACAGCTCAGGGTATCGTCTAAAACGTTTACATCACCTTACCTCTGGTAATTGAAGTGACCTTTGAATTTGTTGCCTATATACATCATGTTTGGCAAGTTCTGAGAGGGGAATGGATATCTTGAGTCTTCCAATCTCTGCTTCTAAACTGAATGGTTTTTCCAATGAGTTCTTGGCGTTGATAGTGGCGAATTTCTCTTTTTCAGGCATACTCTCTGTGTTTTCTTTTGGAATGTCAATGTCATGATGTATGACAGTTTGTGGTATTTGTGTTTTGGGAAGATTTTTAGGAGTGCTATTTAGATTTTCTTTTGGGGAGGAGGGAGGTAGAGGCTGATCAATAGGAAAGTGTGTGTTTGTTACATCCTCCATAGTTACCGGATGAGGGTTTGGGACAGAGTTGTCAGCTAGTTGATTGATGGTGATATTTCCTTTAATTTTGTTGAGCTGTTTGCTATCTTTTGTTCTGCTATATGGGGGAAAATCAATGGTCCTTGTTCTTAATTTGTATTGTTTGTGTACCTTGTACACAACAGTATCATAGCCTTGTTTAAAATCGAAAGACTCTCCCGACTTGGTGTGAAATTGTTTTGCATCAGGGTATGCTCGCTCCTCTTCAGTAAGAAAGATTTGCTATTCATTTTCTGAATCTATCAAGTTCATATGAGTCCCATCTGTGGGCTCAGTGGATGTAGATGCCTCCGCATAGTTTTCTTGGAAAGGAGGCCTAATATCATGGTCGGGACTAGCCCTTCCAGCGCTTGTGTTTTGAGTTTTTCTGAAATTCGGGTTCCTTATGGCATTGGGCTGTTGACCTTCCCATGAAGTTTTCCACTCAACATTGTCTACTCTATCTCCCAGCCTGTGGATACCACTGATAATAGCATCTAGCTTCTGATCGAAGGCTGAGGGTTCTTCTTTGAAGGTGGTTCTTCTCTCAATTCTGGCTCTATTTCTTTTAGTAATTAGATTTGCCTCCACACTAACAGCAACATCTTGCATTTCTGCAAGGCTTTGAGGGGCTCTTTCCCTTAACTGATATGCCATCTCAGCATTAAAGCCATCAGGGAATTTGTACAAAGCGAGATTAGGTGGAGGTCTTAAATTTTGTGGTATTGCACTGTAAACATTATTAAACCTTGCACAGTAATCCAAAACTGTTTCCTGAGGTCCTCTTTTGATAGTATCATACTCAGATAATATGTGCAGGGGGTCTTTCTTTTTCTCCCATCTGTTAATAAATGCCTGGTATAAGGCTTTAGGGTTTAATATGGAATTGGGTGTAAGTGCCCTAAACCAGGTTCTGACATCACCGGTCAAACTTTGGACAAACATCTTCATTCTTACACTGTCATCATCAATTTCATAACTCTCGAAATAATCCTGCATTTTCTTTGTATGCTGTAGGGCGGTGCAGGAGTTTGTACCATCAAAATAGGTGATTTTTGTCTGGTAGTCCTGAGGCATAGCCCCGGGATTAGTAGACAACTGTAAGGGCGCATATCTAGCCATGATGATGGGGATAAGTGGAAAAACTAGGGCAGCTGGGATAACAGGAACAACCAGGGTAGAAGGAGTAGTAGTGGTAACAGGAGTATAGGATGGAGGTGTAGAAGAGTTGCTTGGAGAAGGAGGTGATGAACCAGGGGAACTTGGGGTTGACCAGAATAAAACTTTAATAGGGGTTGGAACACTACTTGGCTGAATTGTTTCAGGACTCGCAGCAGTTGGGTCTTCTTTTTGCTTTTGCTTTCTAATGATCTTAGGAATTAAATTCGGATTTTCAAAAACAGCTGGGCTATTTGGATCAGGATTTGATCGTGTATTACGCGTTTGCTTCTTAGGAGCCAGCTTCTACTCTATTTTTTGGGAATTTTTTCTAAAAAACACAGGTCGACCGAAGCTTTCCTATCTACAAACTACCCTTTTTTCTTCCAAGGGCCCAGATTAAGCAGTTGGGCTCCTTTGATTCTCTACCTATCTAAGAATCTGCCAAGATTAAGCTGTTTGGACAGATTTTCATTCTCTATATTCTAAAACAGGAAATTGAAACCTAGGGAGACCAAGATTAAGCTGTTTGGACCTCCCTTTAGCTGAAAATTGTACAAAAACTGGAATGAACTTCTTTTCAAAATTTGGAAAGCAGTTAGATTGAACTCTGAGTAGCCTTCTTTGCTTGGTGACTGTTTAGCAAATATGGAGCATTGCAGCATGCAAAGTATGACATATTTGGCCTGTAAAATGTCAATCATGAAATATGAGTAACCTGCTGCAACAGGAGGCTAACAGGTTTCATGCAGGTATCTAGGCTTCCCGTGTGTAGACGTCATCAGCTGGATTGTCTCACACATCGATGAGAAGACCATGAAATTTATTAGTGCCAATAGATAGAAGCTTGCCACCTTCCAGGTAGAAGAATATCAACACGTGTATCAATTCCTCGAGCCAGTAAAGCACATGGACTCACTTTTCTATGCCACCCATAACTATGTGAACATAAGAGACCTTTTCAAAAGTTGTGTGAAGGAGCCATCAAAGTTTCGACAGACGCCCACCTATATATACGAGACAAATTCCCTCAGGAAGGCTTACTAACTCTTGGTTATCTTCACTTGTAGGATCCACGGTTAGGAGAGCATGGAAACCTTTTGTTGAAGGGTGAGAAGTCTTATTGGACTAGGTGGTGAATGAGGGGAAGTCATTCAACTATTCGGATCTGTTGGCTCGATGTTGAAGGCACATGTGTCACAATCTCATCCTCTTGAGGGTGAGTGGGCAATGTTCTATATGCCTGCATTCTTACTAGATGCAATCTGTGCACAACAATAGTTCCCTGGCGTGAACTAGACATGGACACCATGAGAAACTATTGTGCACATCTATTTCAAGTTGGTTTCAAAATTCAGTTATCGAGGAGTAATGGCATGCCTAAGTGACCACTTAATAGTCTCGTTGTACAAGCTCATATTTTATGAAGAGCCAACTTGCATGTCACGAGAAGCAATGGAGGCGATAACAGACATCACAGATTGGTATACCTCACAGTTGGAAACTTCATTAGATTATTTGGCAGAGAGAAGCCTCTACATGTTTTACCAAGTTACGCCATTAACAAACTTTTAATGCAAGAAGTATCATACCATCTCACCACAGGGTTATGAGTAGCACTACATAGGAAGGAGAAAACACCATGGCCCAATTTTCCTTTGTAGATTGGATTATACGAGATAAAGAACTTGAAATTCATAGATGTCGAGGAAAAGGAGATAGTGAGATTTGAATTCAACACTCGGGACTTTAATCCGTATGATCCTTGTGGTGTTTATAAAGACCATTGTGTGAGAGTTTAATTTTCATGGATCGGCAAGGAATTCCATTGTTTAGAGAAGGATCCATGGAGGTACTAATACAATGCCTCCAGACTCCATGAGCTATTCATTTTAGAAGGGACTTCATAGGCTACTCCACATATGACAACTACTCTGAAAGAAACAACAAAAAAAGGAAGAAATCTCATGTAGGACAATGGAAAGAGGAATATTTTTGATAGTACAAAGGGAGATCAAAGCTAAAAGATGAAAGTAGAACCTATTCTCATGAAGGAATATTTGGTATTAGAAGAAAAGAGGAAGCAAAGGATATAGAGAGCAGAGAGGAAGAAGAGATACAAACACAGGTTACAAGAAACATAACTGAAGCTGCAACAAAGAGAGTAGAAGTTGAAGGAAGAACATGAGTTAAGGAGGAGAGAATGAGAAGAGAAGCAGAAGAAGGAAGAAGAAAAGAGGCAAGGTGCAATGGAAGAGGAAACAACACAGATATAGGTTGAAGAGCAAGAACAGGACCAACCAGTAGCTGAGGAGGAAGGTGAACATATGTAGGATTGAGAGATTTCTCAACATATTGAGCAATTGATTGAACTAAAAGTCATGGATATGGAACATGAGTCACATAATGAAGATGTTGATATGATGTTGAGCACACCACAAGTCATCCCACAATATCCACCACCTCCAGTAGCAGAGTCAGCCCTGAGCGAGCAAGGGGGTGTTGTTCCCCTGGATGATGATTCGGTAATGGATGTGAACAATATATCATTCGATGAGTTACAAAGGATGATGTACAAGCATTGAGAAAGCACTTTCTATATGATCACGCATCACCTACATTCTTTAGAGAAAGGGTGATAATGTGAGACACCAGGAAGCATCAAGATTCAATTACTGAAGCTAACTTGGCCTATGCAGGAGAAATAAGATCAAACGTCCAGTATTTAATGACTGAAAAGGAGCAATTGGCACAAAACTTGTAGATTGCTAGGCAAGAGGTAGAACAACTCTATGCAACAACACATAAATGCAATTTCCACACAATTTTACTTGGAGGAAATGAGAGAAATGATACTTGCTAAAGTATCAACACTTGGGAAACAATGTGGAAGCTCTATGAGGGGTTTGTCACCATACATAAACTAGTTGTACATTTCCATGAATTATAGTGGTAGAGAAAAGAGTTTGTTAAAACTCTCAAGAACATACAAGCTACCATTCCCTATGTGCAAGAGTGGACATTGTGATACAAAAGGGCACCTCTTGACTTAGTGAATAAAATGAAGCCACAGGAAGAGCTCAAGAAAGAGAAGGTTCGAATGTTGATTCCGAACAAAAAGAGCTTGCCTCATTCATTGGCAGCATTGAGGCCTCATATCTATCATTTTTTAGTAGTTTGGATGCCTTGATGAGAACACACCAGATCCCATCAGTCAATTCCCTCACCATAGCCAATCCAAGAACCAAGTCTAGCAGGAGATTGAAGATTACTTGGAGCAGCTAAGATAAAATGCCACCAAGGAAGACTTGGAGCTAACCAGACACAACATGAATAGTTTCATTAGTGGTCCTATCTAAGTCAGAACTATCTTGCTCATGCTTTAGAATGAATTGGACATAGGTTCCAAGACAATGTACCTAGATGCCAGGGAGGACATAGTCCGCTTCCAGCTAGACATCATTATGCAGTTTGGCGACATCATCACATAGTATCAAGCTTGACACCAATATGTCACTGAGAAGTAGCAAGTGGAGCTTGCTGAGCTAGATGTCTCCCAAACTCAAGCATCATAGTGTTGTGTCATGTTAGGCTATCAAGGTGTCTTTACCCTAGTTTGTCTTATATGGGTACAAGTGTAAAATGTAATATTATTTGTAATTATGTTGTAAGTGAAATTCCAAGAGTGAATATTGGAATACGAAGAGTCATCATGTAATGTAATGTATCATTTTGTAAAGAAGTTGAAGAGTCATGAGGGTAGTCCAAAGGTCACAAAGGGAGTTGAAGAGTCATCCCCTCTTATTATGAATAGAACCTCATAACTCATGTAATAGGATTTTGCGAGCCAAGATTTTGGCTAGGCTTAGGCTTAGGAAAATCATGGGGGTGTAGTGAAGAGCCTTGGCTACTTTGTAGTGTAGAGCGAGTATACTTCTTTGGAGGAGCATGTGTTCTTGATTGTAGTGTTCCACTATTGGGGTTAGTGGTCGTTAATGGTGCATGTATGAATGGAAATTTCACTTACAATAATAAAATTAGAGCCAACATGCTTTCATGCATATTTTGTGAATATCGTAGGACTATTCTTGTTGTATTTGCAATGTATGTTATTGAAATTACACTTATGCTTATGAACTATTTAGTCTACATTTGTATGAATCTTGTTGAATACGTGTTGTTGTATTAGCTCATCACTTTAACTTCTGGATTATTCTGAATCTTAGCTTGTGATGTCATTTCGCTCGTCTGTTCCTTTAAAACTGCATATTATTACAGGCTTCCAAGGGGCACACTTCCTTTTCCCTTTGTGTGTTGGAACCTTCATGCATCACACTTGACTCTCCGTAGGGTCACACACTTGCTCTCACCCAAAGTTATCATGCTTCCCTCTGTGTGTTTCTGCAGTGAAGGCATAACATTACCACCCACTGTTGGGACTCCTACTCTAAATGGTGTGAGGACTAGTTTGGACTTACAATTGAGGAGATCCCCTGAATGTTGGCCAGTCCAACACCGTCAACAGGTGCATAAGCACCTCTTGTAGCCTTGTGGTTATGGAATCAATGTTCTAAAATTTTATTTCTATGGTACCTTTAAAGTTGTTACAAGCTCTAGTCCTTGAATTTCTAAGGCTTGGATCTATGAGAGAGTTTGAAGAAGTGTCTTCTTGTACACTTAAAACTTGACAGGACTAAATATGGTCACTCTTGAAGAATTAAGAATCTATGGAGGATTTTGAAAATAAGTAAGTAAATAAATAAATACACAACCTCTCCCAGGTCTCTTCCCAGGATGAACTGTGCACTGCAGAGTTTCAACCCACAAGCTTCAAAACATAGGTAGCCAATGAGAAGTTCCCATAGGTAGCCAATCCATCTTGCCAATGAAAACTATGCAATCCTCTCCATTTGATGCCTAGTTTGCTGCGTGAACTTGCCTTGTAAGTAGATTTTATTAAGACTAATATTTTCTTGCCATGAATGTCTTTTCTATCCCACAGGTACAACAGTTGTTGAGGACCTCTCCAACAGTCACTTTTACCATGGCACCTAAGAGAGCTACTTCAAAAGAAACCACTGAAGGCAGTGCTGGGGAAGCAGTTGAGAAAGCGACATTAGATTTTCCAGTATATGTAGATACTCAACTATTTATAGAAAAGTGATAATCATTGACATGGAAACATGTTAAATATGTTTTTGCAAAGGACTTTGAGGTAGACTTAGACGACTGAAATATTTATCTCAACATTTGGTAGTTAGGGTTATACAAGGTTGCATACAGGTATCTAGGCTTCTCGTGTGTAGATGTCATCAGCTGGATTGTCTCACACATCGATGAGAAGACCATGAAATTTATTAGTGCCAATAGATAGAAGCTTGCCACCTTCCAGGTAGAAGAATATCAACACATGTATCAATTCCTCGAGCCAGTAAAGCACATGGAATCACTTTTCTATGCCACCCATAACTATGTGAACATAAGAGACCTCTTCAAAAGCTGTGTGAAGGAGCCATCAAAGTTTCGACAGACGCCCACCCATATATACAAGACAAATTACCTCACGAAGGCTTACCAACTCTTTCTTATCTTCGCTTGTAGGATCCATGGTTAGGAGAGCATGGAAACCTTTCCTGAAGGGTGAGAAGTCTTATTGGACCAGGTGGTGAATCAGGGGAAGTCATTCAACTAGTCATATCTGTTGGCTCGATGTTGAAGGCACATGTATCACAAACTCATCCTCTTGAGGGTGAGTGGGCAATGTTTTATATGCCTGCATTCTTACTAGATGTAATCTGTGCACAACAATAGTTTCCTGGCATGAACTAGACATGGAAACCATGAGAAACTATCGTGCACATATATTTCAAGTTGGTTGCGGAATTCAATGATCGAGGAGTAATGGCATGCCTGAGTGACCACTTAATAATCTCGTTGTATAAGCTCATATTTGACAAAGAGCCAACTTGCATGTCACGAGAAGCAATGGAGGCGATAACAAACATCACAGATTGGTATACCTCACAGTTAGCAACTTCATTAGAGTGTTTGGTAGAGAGAAGCCTCTACATGTTTTACCAAGTTACACCATTGACAAAATTTTGATGCAAGAAGTATCATACCATCTCACCACAGGGTTATGAGTAGCACTGCATAGGAAGGAGAAAACACCATGGCCCAATTTTCCTTTGTAGATTGGATTATATGAGATAAAGAACTTGAAATTCATAGATGTTGAGGAAAAGGAGAAAGTGAGATTTGAATTCGACACTCGGGACTTTAATCCGTATGATCCTTGTGATGTTTGTAAAGACCACTGTGCGAGAGTTCAATTTTCATGGATTGGCATGGAATTCCATTGTTTAGAGGAGGATCCATGGAGGTACTAATACAATGCCTCCAGATTCCATGAGCTCTTCAGTTTAGAAGGGACTTCAGAGGCTACTCCACATATGACAACTACTCCGAAAGAAACAATAAAAAAGGAAGAAATCTCATGTAGGACAATGGAAAGAGGAAGATTTTTGAGAGTACAGAGGGAGAACACATTTACAAGATGAAAGTAGATCCTATTCTCATGAAGGAATCTTTGGTAGCAGAAGAAAAGAGGAGGCAAAGGATACAGAGAGGAGAGAGGAGGAAGAGATACAAATAGAGGTTACAAGAAACATAATTGAAGTTGCAACAGACAGAGTAGAAGTTGACGGAAGAACATGAGTTAAGGAGGAGAGAATGAGAAGAGAAGCAGAAGAAGGAAGAAGAAAAGAGGCAAGGTGCAATGGAAAAGGAAACAACGCCGATATAGGTTGAAGAGCGAGAACAAGACCAACCAGTAGCTGAGGAGGAAGGTGAACATATGTAGGATTGAGAGATTGCTCAACATATTGAGAAATTGATTGAAGTGAAAGTCATGGATATGGAACATGAGTCACATAATGAAGATTTTGATATGATCTTGAGCACACCACAGGTTATCCCACAATATTTACCACCTCTAGTAACAGAGTCAGCCCTGAGCGAGCAAGGGGGTGTTGTTCTCATGGATGATGATTCGGTAATGGATGTGAACAATATATCATTCGATGAGTTCCAAAGGATGATGTACAAGCATAGAGAAAGCACTGTCTATATGATCACGCATCACCTACATTCTTTAGAGAAAGGGTGATAATGTCAGACACCAGGAACTATCAAGATTCCATTACTGAAGCTAACTTGGCCTATGCAGGAGAAATAAGATCAAACATCCAGTATTTGATGACTGAGAATGAGAAATTGGCACAAAACTTGTAGACTGCTAGGCAAGAGGCAGAACAACTCTGTGCAACAACACATAATGCAATTTCCACACAATTTTACTTGGAGGAAATGAGAGCAACGATACTTGCTAAAGTATCAACACTTGAGGAAACAATGTGGAAGCTCTATGAGGGGTTTGTCACCATACATAAACTAGTTGTACGTTTCCATGGATTACGGTAGCAGAGAAAAGAGTTTGTTAAAACTCTCAAGAACATACAAGCTACCATTGCCTATGTGCAAGAGTGGACAATGTGATACAAAGGGGCACCTCTTGACTTAGTGAATAAAATGAAGCCACAGGAAGAGCTTGAGAAAGAGAAGGTTTGAATGTTGATTCAGAACAACAAGAGGTTGCCTCATTCATTGGAAACATTGAGGGCTCATATCTATGGTTTTTCAGTATTTTGGATGTTTTGATAAGAACACACCAGATCCCATCAGTAAATTCCCTCACGAAAGCCAAATCCAAGAACCAAGTCTAGCAAGAGATTGAAGATTACTTGGAGCAACTAAGATAAAATGCCACTAGGGAAGACTTGGAGCTAAATAGACACAACATGAATAGTTTCATCAGTGGTCCTATCTAAGTCAGAACTATCTTGCTCATGCTTTAGAATGAATTGGACATATTTTCCAAGACAATGTACCTAGATGCCATGGAGGCCAGAGTCCACTTCTAGCTAGAGACCATTATGCAGTTTGGGGACATCATCACATAGTATCAAGCTTGACACCAATATGTGACTGAGAAGTAGCAAGTCGAGCTTGCTGAGCTAGACATCTCCCAAACTTAAGCATCATAGTGTTGTGTCCTGTTAGGCTATCAAGTTGTCTTTACCCTATTTTGTCTTATATGGGTACAAGTGTAAAATGTAATATTATTTGTAATTATGTTGTAAGTGAAAATCCAAGTGTTAATATTGGAGTATGAAGAGTCATCATGTAATGTAATGTGTCATTTTGTAAAGAAGTTGAAGAGTCATGAGGGTAGTCCAAAGGTCACAAAGGGAGTTGAAGAGTCATCCCCTCTTATTATGAATAGAACCTCATAAGTCATGTAATAGGATTTTGCGAGCCAAGATTTTGGCTAGGCTTAGGCTTAGGAAAAGCTTGGGGGTATAGTGAAGAGCCTTGGATACTCCGTAGCATAGAGCGAGTATAATTCTTTGGAGAAGCATGTGTTCTTGACTGTAATGTTCCACTATTGGGGTTAGTGGTCGTTAATGGTGCATGTATGAATGGAAATTTCACTTATAATAATAAAATTAGAGCCAACATGCTTTCATGCATATTTTGTGAATATTGTAGGACTATTCTTGTTGTATTTGCAAAGTATGTTATTTAAATTACACTTATGCTTATGAACTATTTAGTCTACATTTGTATGAATCTTGTTGAATGCATGTTGTTGTATAACTCATCGCTTTAACTTCTGGATTATTCTGAATCTTAGCTTGTGATGACATTTCGCTTGTCTGTTCCTTTAAAGCTGCGTATTATTATAGGCTTCCAAGGGGCACACTTCCTTTTCCCTTTGTGTGTTGGAACCTTCATGCATCACACTTGACTCTCCGTAGGGTCACACACTTGCTCTCACCCAAAGTTATCATACTTCCCTCTATGTGTTTCCGCAATCAAGGCATAACATTACCACCCACTGTTGGGACTCCTACTCTAAATGTTGTGAGGTCTAGTTGGGACTTACAATTGAGGAGATCCCCTGAATGTTGGCAGGTCCAACACGGTCAACAGGTGCATAAGCACCTCTTGTAGCCTTGTGGTTATGGAATCAAAGTTCTAAAATTTTATTTCTATGGTACCTTTAAAGTTGTTACAAGCTATGGTCCTTGAATTTCTAAGGCTTGGATCTATGAGAGTGTTTGAAGAAGTGTCTTCTTGTACACTTAAAACTTGACAGGCCTAAATATGGTCACTCTTGAAGCATTAAGAATCTATGGTGGATTCTGAAAATAAGTAAGTAAGTAAATAAATAAATAAATATCTATATATATAGTAGTAGGTATAGATATATATATATAGATATAGATATAAACTAAATGTCACCTATTGAGCCAACATACAAGGGTTATTTTGAAACAACCAACGAGTTCTCAATAGTCTTCTTTTGAAAATTCAATTCTCTTCTCCTTCAATAAGATAAGAGGATTGAGGATGAATTGATGAACGTTCTATTTGGTGGCTATTATAATACTATGCATTGATGAAAAGACAAAGATCCCACATAATGTCTAGTCAATAACTAGGGTTTTTTGGTACAATTTCATTTTGTTATGAAACCAGCTCAAGAAAAGATAGAAAAGATAGATCAACGACTTAGAATTCAGCCTCTTCGAGGGGGAAACCTCC
>APFE031409705.1:53052-71123 GCA_000404065.3 Pinus taeda | reverse complement strand
AGGGTTTAATATGGAATTGGGTGTAAGTGCCCTAAACCAGGTTCTGACATCACCGGTCAAACTTTGGACAAAAATCTTCATTCTCACACTGTCATCATCAATTTCATAAGTCTCGAAGTAATCCTACATTTTCTTTGTATGCTGTAGGGCGGTGCAGGAGTTTTTGCCATCAAAATAGGTGATTTTAGTCTGGTAGTCCTAAGGCATAGCCCCGGGATTAGCAGGCAACTGTAAGGGCACATATCTATTAGCCATGATAATGCGGATAAGCGGAAAAACTGGGGTAGAAGGAGTAGTAGTGGTAGTAGGAGTATAGGATGGAGGTGTAGAAGAGCTGCTTGGAGAAGGGGGTGATGAACTAGGGGAACTTGGGGTTGACCGAAATAAAACTTTGACAGGGGTTGGAACACTGCTTGACTGAACTGTTTCAGGACTCGCAACAGTTGGGTCTTCTTTTTGCTTTTGTTTTCTAATGATCTTAGGGATTAAATTCGGGTTTTCAAAAACAGTTGGGTGATTGGGATCGGGATTTGATCATGTATTACGCATTTGCTTTTTAGGAGCCAACTTCTACTCTATTT
This sequence comes from Pinus taeda, assembly GCA_000404065.3. NCBI lineage: Eukaryota > Viridiplantae > Streptophyta > Pinopsida > Pinales > Pinaceae > Pinus > Pinus taeda. The sequence continues at coordinate 70,542 of APFE031409705.1, read as the reverse complement.
TTTTGGGAATTTTTTCTAAAAACACAGGTCGACCGAGACTTTCAAAGGTCGGTTTCTTCCTTTGTGGAGCTGCAGACTGGTTTAGTGAGTTTATCTGAGGATTTCCCCGGTGGAGTCACCATTATGTTATCACTAAGGTTGTCCCTTAGCTCCTGAAGGGTTACGACCGAGGTAACCACAAACCAATCTTTGGACTGCAGGTTCTAGCCCACCTGCAATCAGAGAGGGCTCTCTCTTAGTGTTTTAACTTTGTTGATGATGATTTTAGGCTAGTTGTCAGGTTCGGGGTTCTTGTTTGTGTTTGGATGGAAGGAAGATGCTTTCAAGTAGAGAGGCAACTCATGAAATGATAAGTTTGAAACCATTGGGCATGGAGTCATGGGTCAGGATTGCCAGTGCGTTTTCTTGGTCACAAGAGGAATATGGAGCGGGATAGATGCACATAACACAACTTTCAAACCAAAAGATGAATGACATGTAAGGAATGAGAGGCACTTAAGAATCTCTCACTCAGCTTAGTAGAGGGAAGGATGATCTCTATCTAGGGGAAATGAAGAATCCCTGCATAATTGTCATGCGTGATAAGGTTAGGGCAAACATGAGCCATGTGGAATTCATATTTATGCCTAAACAGAGGAAAACATAAAGAAACAACAGAATTTGAGCATAGAGTGTAATTAAACAAATTATAAGCTAATCCTTTTTTCTTCTGTTTAGATGGTAACTTATGAATGGAAAACATAGGTAAGAAGCACTTATTGAGTTATGCAACATCACGAGAATTCCATAATCACTCTTCAACCGTTAAACACAGTGAACAATCCATTCTCCAAAGCTCATAAGCAGTCTTTGATCATAGAAACTATCAGGTATTATAGTGTGAGTCTCTCTTGGAGCAAAATCAGCTAAGGATAGCTTGTCAACCAACCAACCCTTAATACAGTCTTCAGGGCTGTTTTTATAGTGTAACTATCTCAAAATATTTATTACAATCGACCTAAAACAAGTCTACAAAAGAGCTTTCTAAACCTAAAACTGTGCCAAAATTAAATGCAAGTAAATATCTACTGAACTGTGTCAGAGGTAGCTGGATCAAAAAGAGTGCAATTTGGCCCTTGGTGGCTTGACGCAGTACTGCTGGAATAAATATGCTTTGGGATTTGCAGTTCTGTTCTGGTGTGATTTAAATGTGCAATAACCGTGATTTGAGAGCCTTGGGCGGCTTTGCCTTTTCTTTGACTTTGCTGGAAGGTGTTTAATTTTCACCTGCTTTGGGCCGCTGATAAGATCTTCGCTGATACTCTTCGCCACTACATTGATGGTCTCTGCCGCTTTCTGATACTCTTTGACATGCTTTCGATCTGCATATTTAATCTGATACTCTTTAATCTCTATTCCTAGTCTCTCTCTGTCTTCAAGTTCATTTCATCTGGCAAAATCGAGCAATTTCGGGCTTTTTCGGTGCAAAAAGGGCCAAGGAATCAAAAGATTCCCTAAAGATTCCCCAATATCGCTCATTTCCCGTGGCGATGCGCGATTAGCACTTCGCTCTAATCGCGCATCGAAAACTGCCTCCATTTCTCGTTCAGGAGCTCCGAAGCTCGACTTTCGCACTTGCGCGTTTTTTCCTTTCTTTTGGCTACTGACGTCAGCATGATGTCAGCTGTACGGTGGATGATGTCAACCAGGTGACGTGGCAGGGTGACTCATATGTTACTGCGATGCGATAAACTTCTTCCGATGCGATCGCAATATCGCATCAGTGGAGAAGGAGAAGGTATTTATTTTGGAAATGTGATGCTTGCGACTGTCGATCGCCAATATCGCGATATCGCATCGGGCGAAAAGGAAAGGGGCACACCTATGGTAAAAATATTGTGATATGCCGATGCGAGATGGCTCACCAGGATCAGAAGAATGTTAAGGCAATCGGCAAGGGTTTATTGCGATCGGAAGGAGCGAAGATGTGTTTTTGAAGAGTATTTGAGGTCTTGGAAGGGGCCCGATAACCTAAAAAGGAATTTTATGCTTTGGAAGGAGTCCATTGCATTAGAAGATGGTTTGAAGGGGCAGCATGAGGGTTCCTGCCAAGTTTTAGATACACTGAGCGATTCCCGGGGATACTTATGGTTATTTTCAACCAGGGGGAGGGGATATTTACATAAGGGGATTATCTTCATAGTTTTAGTAAGGGGATTGGGAAAACATAGGGAGTTAAATAATAATGTCAGTAGTTAATATGGAGATGACAAGAAAGCGCTAAGTTTCAGAGATATTAGGCTTCAAAGGGGAGATAGAACCTTATAGAGAAAGTATGGATCCTCCTTGAGTGAAGCAGATCTTCACCCAGGCTAATGACATGGAAAAATGAAACTAAAAGAGATATCAAGCAGATCTTGACCTCTTTTGGGGAAATTAGTTAATGATTTCGGGAAGATAGGAGAAGGAGAAGTTTAGTTATGCCCTGGTTTGAGCTCCTTCATATGAAAAAATGCTTGATGACTGTGACCTGAGTAAAAATGATACTTTAAAAACATGGTAATGAACAGACATCAAGATTCTGCAACCTCAAAAACTACCTACCAGCTACTTACCTAACATTTTTTTCTTCTTTTAGTTTGGGTGCACTTAGACTTGCAGACCCAGCATTTCAATTTTTCTTTTTATGCCTTCCTATCTACAAACTACCTTTATTTCTTCCAAGGGCCCCGATTAAGCAGTTGGGCTCCTTTGATTCTCTACCTATCTAAGCATATGCTAAGATTAAGCTGTTCGGACAGATTTTCATTCTCTATATTCTAAAATAGGAAATTGAAACCTAGGGAGACCAAGATCAGGCTGTTTGGACCTCCCTTTAGCTGAAAATTCTACAAAATTGGAAAGAATCTTCAAAATTGGAAAGCAATTAGATGAACTCTGGGTAGCATTCTTTCCTTGGTGACTGCTTAGCAAATATGGAGCATTGCAGCATGCAAAGTATGACATATTTGGTCTGTAAAAATGTCAATCATGAAATATGAGTAACCTGCTGCAGCAGGAGGCTAACAGTCTCTTCATATTTTAGTTTCTTCAGCATCCATCTTTGGTGGTTTTCCAGGTAGTGTTTTTTAGGATCAACATGAGAACTTGGAAGATGGTTCCTCATTTTTACTTTGGATTTATCATTTGGGGTGGGGGGGGGAGGGAATGTTAGCCTCACTCTAATAATAAAACAATTATCAATCGAAAAGTATAATTAAATAAATAAAATCTTGAGAATTAGGTGTTAGTTCCTCAAACTAGGGATTTTAGTTAGGATGAGAGATTCTCTCTAACTAGTTCTCCTAGATTAGTTTTTTATTGAGAATGTATCTCAAGCAAGTTTGTTCAAGATAGATGAACTATCTTGACACAACTTGCTAATGTATTTATATGTATCATAAACATTGGATTACATTGGGAGTGTGAGAAATATAATACAGTGAGGATCTTAGGCCTTTTCTACCATGTCTGGGTTGGGTATATTTCTACTATTTATTTTATGTATGTTTTATTATTTTTTTTAATTTCTTCAATTGGTATCAGAGCTTGGCAGGTAGAATACGGAATATACGTTTGTGCACCAGTGAAGAGTGAGTTGATCAGAGTCTTTTTTGGAATCTTGCGTACCATTCCTTTCTTTCCTTGGCTCGAAAGCAAACTCCTCTCCTTATCAGATGTCGCGTTTATTCAATAAGAAGTCTGTGTGCTGACTTGTTTTGAGTCAAGTTAATGAATATATTTTTTTAAAGGTAGGGAATAGTTCATAGAGAAGAAAAGTGCAAGCAATGAACTTTCTGCATCAATTACAGTAGTTGAAAATCATATCTTGAAGGATGGAATCAAGGTCTCATTATAGAGATCTATGAAAGGGTGAGACGCAAATTAAGGAGAAGGAGCAAGAGTAGACTACGATAGAATGAGTAGAGTTCATGTCATTTCACATCATAACCATGACAAGGAAACTGCAATGAGTACAGAAGATGAAGTTTGAGTGTGGAGTGGTGCTTACGTTCAGACTTCAGCCTGAGGGGCATATTTTTAGATGAAGCATCAATCAAGGAGAGCTAGTTATGTATGTGAAAGGCTGAGAGTGAGTTGTGTTGCTAGTCTGGTGGCTAAACTAAAATTCTGAACAGACATAGCTTTGTTCCAACCTCAAGGTAGAGATGAATTTTGGGGTGTCACCCTACACCCAAAAATTGGAGAAGCTACAACTATACATATAAAGTGGGAAGTTGAAACTCATGATCCGAAGATCTTTATTTCATCTAAATTATTTTAAATTACTTCTTCATGTGGTATCACAAATTTGAATTGTCACAGTTTTCTGCCACATATTTGAATTTCCACAGATTTATATGAGAAATTTGCAAATGGAGATTCGAGTCCTCGTCATTAAATCGGTGATCACTAAATCAACAATAACAGACTCCATTTCTTCGCAAACCACTAGATCATTGCAATTCTAGGGGCTAGAGATTTTGACAATAAACAAATTATGAATGCATGAATGAGGAAAGTGTTGACTATTGAAGACCAAAAGGATATTGTCTGGTTTGGCTATTCTAGGAAGACAGCAACAATCCTATCAAGCAATGTTTGCATTATGATATTTCCGGGACGTTCAACAACTAATATGGGAAGCAAAGAGAATGGGAGGGTGTAAACCTCCAATGTCACATTTAACTCTACATTGAAATCTACAAATTGTTCCTTGCATTTTGTATTCCATGTTATATTTCTCACCTTTTCATGAAATCATTTCCACAGTATAGTCTTCAGGTGTAGTGATCACTGGAAAATCCAAAATAGGGGCAACTTCAAAGTTTAGAAATTTATTTTTTTGCAACATGCACCTATATGTGTTGGGGCCCAAGCATTCAAAGTCTTGTAGTGTGCTTGTGTTTAGCATTGATGTTGTTCCTGATGGATGACTGAAAAATTCATTGATTGGTTGAGGCATCCTAATGGAGTCTTTGTCTATAGGAAGGCTTATTTTATTTTTTTTGCTAAAGCAAGAGTTGTACCTTCTATTTAATTAAATTGGAAAAACAAATTACATAAATTAAAACAATACCAAAGGATCTTTGGGCCATAGAGATAACTATCTGCTTAAATCCTAGGGCCCCAAGCTAAAGGCTTAAAAACTGAGCCAAGGGCCCACAAACAAAACTACTGTACCCTTTTAAAATGAACAAAAGCCGAGACCGTTCGATCCACCCTCAGAGATCAGGTCAACGAGGTTCAAATTGGGGTGAAAACAAGAAAACATTTTAAAACTAGAATCAGACCCGATGAGGAAATAGGGATAACTCTATAAGGGTTTTGGGTCCGAATGGGGGGATAACCCTTGAGCATGTAGTCTGCAAGGAAATCCATCGATTCCCACCTTGAAGCAAATAAGCACGGAAGATAACACCTCACCCAGACCTGTAGAATTTTATTTGACCATTGGTTCTCCCCGTGAGATCCAATGGCAGAGGATAATATCGCATGACCTAAAAGCACAGAGAATTACCATGCGATAAACGACCTAGACCCACCAACATGCACGCTTATTCTTGACTGTGGATTCCCCTTGCTTGATCCTATGGCTGAGGATCATATCACACGAGCCAACACCACCAAGAATTACCTCACGATGAGGGAAATATTCTCTCCCCTCCCTTGGCCACATGTTGCTTGGTGAGTGGAATCGCTCCCAAGTCCGAAATATAGCTTCTGGCTTGAAGGTCATGCGAAAAACTAAAAACCACACTGAAAGTGGTCTAGCCACCACAGAAAGTAATGTGGGGGTTTTGAGTCTACCAAGAAAACCTAGACTCTAGCCCCTAAACCAAAGGAAGATGAAAATCCATCCATCCAGTTATCCATCTGAGAAACAACATCTACCGAGCAACTTCCACTTGAGACTTTTGGCATTGCACTTACGTGGGTAGACAATGTAGATAAAGACCTGCATTCCAAATATGATGTCACTTCTAAAATAACACTTCATGAAGAATTCAAATCAACTAGACCCCCTCTCTGTGGCTTTGTTTCGAAATATCATTCTGTCCTCATCTGCTTGAGTGAGACAAAGCTCCCTTAATCTATTTTGAGGCATCTCTTGCCAACTCAACTTGACCCTGCATTTGGTACAGAGCACCCCTTGATTGGCCAAATTGTCTGCTACTTTATTTTTCGTCCTTCGCACATGAGTAAAACTGACGATGCGTAAGCGTGGGAGGTGCAATTGAATCCTTTGAAAGACCTGAAGCAGCCTCCAGTGTTTTGAGACATTTTCTAGCTCCGTGCCATAGTAGATTCTCTTGACCGAGTTAATGATTAACTTAGAATCAACTCCAATTATTATATTATGGAGATTATCCTACTTTAGGAATTCTAAACATTGCTCAATTGCCATTAATTCCACCATATTGTTAGTAGCTCTTCCCAAATGGCAATGGAAAATAAAAAAGATGCAACTATGTTCATCCCTTAACACCCTTCCAAAACCAGCAATACCCAGGTTGCCTTTTGAGACCCCATCAATGTTGTATCTCAAAAAACCCTAAGGGGGAGGATGCCAATAATCCTGCTTAATGTCTAGTTTCATTACCTTCCTATCCAAGCACTATGGAATAAGGCTCTGCATACCCAACTGAATAAGTATCTACATTTCAACTTCTGAAGGTGGATTCTTTAGCGAAGTTCACACTAAAGTACCAACTGTCTCCTTAAGCTGTCTTAAGATCTGCTCAAAAATGCATTGGGAGGAACTTTTTTCATTTTTGAATATTTTGTTGTTCCTTTCTTTCTAGACATTCCATATTATGAAGCTTGGTGTTAAAGCCCAAGCTGAGAGAAGAAATTAATAATCAAAGAGCTTTCGTCTCCAGTTATTTAGGGTATTGATAATGCTTCCTTTGTCCCGATCTGTCTGTTGGAAAATTGTGGCAAAAGTATCCCACAACTTGGAGGTGAAAATACAATTATTGAGAAGGTGCTCCATTGTTTCCTCTTGGGCTTCACAGAGCTGGCATTAAGAAGGTCCCAAAACACCCCTCTTCCAAATGTTTTCGCAAGTCAGAATTTTCTTATGATGTACCAGCCACATGAACAGTTTGATCTTCATCCATCCTTGTTGCGTCCATAGGTTTTTCCAAACCCTGTCTAGTACAATGGAGTTCAACTCAAGGATTATGAGCTTTGCCTCCTTAAGATTAAAGTTACCTTCATTATTATTTCCCCATCTAAGTTGGTCATGCCCCTCTGAAACTAGAATTTTCCTTTGGTCCTGTTAGCCTCCTGCTGCAGCAGGTTACTCATATTTCATGATTGAAATTTTTACAGGCCAAATATGTCATACTTTACATGCTGCAATGCTCCATATTTGCTTAACAGTCTCCAAGCGAAGAAGGCTACTCAGAGTTCATTTAATTTCCTTTCAAATTTTGAGAAGTTATTTCGGTGTCACCAATTTTCAGTTAAAGGGAGGTCCAAACAGCTTAATCTTTTTCTCCCTAGGTTTAAATTTCCTGTTTTAGAATATAGAGAATGAAAATCTATCCAAACAGCTTAATCTTGGAAGATTCTTAGATAGGTAGAGAATCAGAGGAGCCCAACAGCTTAATCTAGGCCCTCAGATGAAATAAGGGTAGTCTGTAGATAGGAAAGCATGAAAAAGAAGAATTGAAATGATGGGTTTGCAAGTCTAAGTGCACCCAAACCAAAAAAAGAAAAAATGTTAGTAAGTAGGTTGGGTAGGTAGTTTTGAGGTTGCTGAATCTTGATTGCTGATCAATTCCAGGTTTTCAGGTGTCATCTGTACTCAGGACACAATTACCAGGCAGTTCTATGCGAGAAGCTCAAAAACAGGTATAACTAACTCCCTTTCTCCATCTCCCCCAATCATTAACTAACTTCCCCAAAAGAGGACAAGATCTGCTTGATACCTCTTAAGCTCCATCATTTTCATATCATTAGCTTGGGTGAAGATCTGCTTTACTCAAAGATGTTCCATACTTTCTCTAAAAGGTTCTATCCCCTCATAACAGCCTAAGATCTCCTGAAATTAGCACTTTCTCACCATCTCCATATTAACCACTGACATTATTATTAAGCTCCCTATATTTTCCCATCCCCCTAATAAAATTATGTAAATCATTCCCTATGTAAATATCCCTCCCCCTGGTTGAAAAATAACCATAAGTACCCCCGAGAATTGCCCAGTTTACCTGAAACTTACCAAGAACCCTCATGCTACCCCTTCAAACCATCTTCTAAATACAATAGACTCCTTCCAGAGTATAAAATCCCTTTTTAGGTTATCGGACTCCTTCCAAAGCCTCAAATGCCTTTCAGATCCACTTACTCACTCCTTCCGACCGCAACAAACCCCCTGCCGACTTCCTTAACACTCCACAGATCCTAGTAAGCCAGCTCGCATCACAATATCGTGGTATTCTCACCACATAAGTCATGACCCATTAGTCATTACCCGACGTGATATCGGCGATCGGCAGTCGCAAGCACCAAATGTCCAACTAAAACACCTTCCCGTTCCCGGCCGATGCGATATTGTGATCGCATCGGAGAAGTTCATCGCATCACCTTCAAGTATCAGCACCCCACCATGTCACTTCTGTACCAGGGACCCACCGCAAGCTGACGTCATCTGTCGTACTGCTGACGTCATGCTGACATCAGCAGCCAGAAATCCAAAAATTCGCGCAGGAAGAAAAATCGCACTTCAGAGCTCCAGAACAAGAAACAGAGGCAGTTTTCGATGTGCGATTAGCACGAAGCACTAATCACGCATCGCTACGGGAAATAGGCCGTTTCAGGGAATCTTTGGGGAATCGTTTGATTCCTTGGTCCATTTTGCGCCGAAAAAGCCCGAAATCGCTCGATCGTGCCAAATTAATTCGGTTTAAAGACAGCAAAGGACTAATGACAGAGAGTAAAGTGTATCAGATCAAATCATCAGGGAACAAGCGTGTCAAAGAGTATCAGCAGGCGGTGGAAGCCATCAATGTAGCGGCAAAGAGTATCAGCGAAAATCTTAAGCAGCGGCCCAAAGCAGGAGAACATTTAATACCTTCCAGCAAAATCAAGGAAAGAGGGCGAAGCCACTCAAAAACCCTCAAATCACAATTATTGCACATTTAACTCACACCAGAACAGAGCTACAGATCCCAAAGCACAATTACTCCAATAGCACCGCATCGAGCCTCCAAGGGCCACATTGCATGCCTTTTGATTTAGTTGCCTCTGGCGCAACCCAAAAGACTTACCTGCATTTAATTCCAGCAACACTTAGGTTTTAGAAAAGATCTTCAGCAGACCTGTTTAGGTCAATTGTAACAAATGACTTTCTGATATTTTGCATATATATACCACCCTGAAACATGTAGTGAGGGGTTGGTTGGTTGGTTAGTGAGTCGAAGACATTGCTTAATCTTCTTCTCAACATTTTTCCAAGCAGAGACTCGCACTGTAACTGTCATACTTTCTATAATCAAAGACTACTGAAAGCATGGATTTCGAAACTACTTGATGTGGTTAATTGGCCAAGGAGTGATTACGGAATTCCTGTGCTTCTACATGATTCAATAAGTGTTTCTCACCTCTGTTAATTTTCATGTTTTTACCACCATTCCGCCATCTAAATTGCAGAAAAAAAGAATAGCTTAGGATTTGTTTAACTACACCTTAAGTTCAATTTCTGCACTTTTTTATGTTTTCATCAGAAATAGCTATGAGCATGTATACTTAAACGATCTTGTTTACACTGTTTCTTTCACATATGAATGAGAGTTTAGGAATTCTTAGCTGCTCCTAGATAACCATTCATCCACTTCTCCTCTTTTTCAGTATGATGAAATGATTCTCCTTTGCCTTTCATCTCTAATTTTCATCATTCCATCCCTTCGGTAGATTGATAATTGTATCATGTGTGGCTATCTCGCTCCTTAATCCTCTTATGACCAAGAAGACGCAACAGCCAGCCTTAATCCATGACTCCACGCCCAATGGTTTGAAACTTATCACACCTTACCTTGTCTCTTTGCTTGAGATTGCTACCTTCCATCCAAACACAAACAAAAAACCCCTGAGCCAAAAGCTAGCCTAAAATCATCAACAAAGTTGAATCATTAAGAGAGAGCCCTCTCTGATTGCAGGTGAGCTAGAACCTGCAATCCAAAGATTGGTTTGTGGTTACCTCGGCCATATCCCTAAACAGGAGCCTAGCGAAAACCTGAGTGATAACAGGTCCAACATTGTCAGCAGTGCCTCAGCTTTTGCTTTCAAGGGGTTGTCATCCCTATAGTCTATATTGATCCAGGTTCTCCATTTTCCTTCACTATTTGTTTGATCCTAGAAATATTTTACCCTAAGTAACCCTTTGGTATCATTTTATTTCTTGAGGTCTAGAATGTACTCTCTTAATAGTGTAGGTTCTTGTTTCCATTTATCCTCCCAAAACAAACAAAGATCTCCCTCTTCGATTTCCCAAAAGCTCTTTTTTTGTATTAAGCCTCTATTCTCCCAGGCCTTATTCCAAATGTAGGAGTATTTTATGATGCTAGTCATCCTTATGTGATCATCATCTTGCCAAGTGATGGCATATTTTTCTTTCCATATACTAGCCCACTGAGCCTTTGGATATTTTACCCAACGCCGCCATAATTTTGCCCCTAAAACTTTGCTTAGTACTTCTAGATCATCTAATCCAAGACCCCCATGGTTTTTAGGTTTGCAAATCTTATCTCAGACTACCAAGGCCCATTTCTTTCTCTCCTCCCCCTTACTCCAAATAAAGTCTCTTTCAATGGTTCTAAATTGTTGCAAAACTCCTTTTGGAGCTAGAAGGGTTGATAGCATGAAGATGGGGATTGATTGAAGTACAGCGTTTCTAAGCACCAACCGACCAGCCAAGTTTAAAGATATAATAGTCCATTTCCTGATTTTATCCTGCATCTTATTAATCACCAGCTCCCATATGCTCTTGTGCAAAGGTTTATCATTTAGAGGAACTCCCAAGTATTTGGAAGGAAGGAGATCCCTTTGAAAGACCAAAATTTTGGAGATATTTCTATGAATGGCAACATTAGTATTAAAGAAAAAAAACTTAGATTTGGAGAGATTAACTTCCATACATGTAGCCATGGCAAAGTCACATAGGATTTGTTTATAAGATAGAGCTTCTTTGACCATGGGGATTCCCTACAGCATAGTATCATCAAAAAATTGTTGATGGGTCAAAGCCTGTCCATTCTCAAAAAGTTGGAGACCCTTGATGTTACCAACTTCTTTCGCATGCTTGATAGACTGGCCAAGTTCTTCCATAATTCGGATAAGGAGAAAGGGAGAGAGCGGATCTCCTTTCCTAAGGCCTCTTGAAGGAGTAAAATTCTTGTAAGGAGAACCATTAACCAGAATTGAAAAGCTAGAAGAAGTTACGAGGGCCATAACCCATCTTACCCAGTTATGATCAAATCCAAAGGCTAGAAGGACCTTCCTCATATAGATCCAATTCAACTTATCGTAAGCTTTGGCTAGGTCTAATTGCATAATCATTCCTACCTTCCTATTGCTTAATAATTAATGCACCACCTCATGCACTTGAATGATGTTATTGAGAATTTGTCTACCCTCCACATAACCTGATTTCTCCACAGAAACTAGAGTAGGAAGAAGGGGTTTGAGTCTATTGGCCACAACTTTGGATATTATCTTGTACACCATATTGCACAAAGATATGGGTCTAAACCTGTCTGGAGTCTCAGCACTGTCCTGTTTAGGGATCAAGGAGATGAAGGAAGTATTGAGCACCTTCAAAATGGTTCTATTCATCCTGGAATCCTCCACTACATTCAGAATATCTTGTTTAACAATGTTCTAGCAAGCTTTAAAGAAATCCACATTGAAACCATCAAGGCCTGGTGCTTTACCATTTTGCATTTCTTTGATGATCTCACTAACCTCCTCTTCAGTCACTGGTCTATTAAGATTGAAAATATCCTCTCTTGTTACGAGCTTAGGTATATGCCTTGTTAAGTCACTAACAAAATGATCTCTATCTGAAATTGTTTCCTTTGCTATACCTTGAAAGTGTTGAACTAACATAGTTTCTATATCTTCATGGGAATTAAGTAGATGACCTCCATCGTCCTTGATTGAAGAGATCCTATTATGAGATCTATTTTCCATGGTGGATCTGTGGAAAAATCTAGTGTTTTGCTCCCCTTATTTTAGCCATTGAACTCTAGATTTTTGTCTCCAAAATATTTCCTCTTGTTTACATAAATTCTCCCAATCTTGATGATGTTTGGTGACTTGATCATTTCTGACTCTATCAAAGCCATCCGTGATAAGTGCTTGATTAAGTTCCTGCATTTTGTCTTCAACAACTTTTTTCACTTCAAAAATATTGCCAATTTCATTCTTATTCCAATCTTTAAGTATGAACTTGATGTGCTTTAGTCTTTTGTGTAGAAAAAACATTATTGTACCCTGAATATGCAGATCTTCTTTCCACCATTTTGCAATGTTGTTGATGAAATCTGGGTGGGTGAGCCAGATATTCTCAAATCTAAAAGATTTGTTCTTAGGGGTGCTAATTCCCTGAACCTCAAGTTGTACAGGCCAATGGTCTGAGCCTCCAAAGGGGAGAATTATCAATGTCATTTCCTTGTCAGTGAGCATAAGATCCACTGATATTATGAATCTGTCTAACTTTGAGGCTACTTGATACTCCCCTCCTCTTTTATTGTTCCAAGTAAAGAGGCCATTACTCATATCAATGTCAACTAGCTTCATATTATCTATAAAAGTTTGAAATGATATAGAGTCTTTGCCTAAAATTCTGGTTCCCCCTTTTTCTCCGAGAGTGATTTGATCATGTTGAAGTCCCCACCCATGATCCATGGTACTCATGCATGTCTATCTCTTAGATCCACAAGAGAATCTAGAAACTTGATTTTATCATCGAGTCTTTTGGGGGCCATAAACATTCGTGACCAGATAAGTCTCCCTATCTCCCACTGGCTGAATAACCACTGATAAATGATTCCTAGATGCCTCAGCATCTATTATGCCAATATTTTGGGGTTTCCAAAGAGTGAGTATGCCTCCTGCTATATTACCTACTTTGACTTCTAGACTTTCATATTTATTGAGCCATTTGTTGTAAATTTGTTTTATTTTTTGAATGGACATTTAGTTTCCTGGATAAATATCATATCTGAAGCTTCTTATTTCATTCTATTGCTAAGTATTCTTTGTTTTCTTTTACTACCTAGACCTCTGATATTCCAAGATGTGAACTTCATTATTAAAGATTTGTAAAGGAGTACATGGTTAGGTCTTTCATCTTACCTGAATCTATCATTAGCTTTCCACATTCCATCAATAACTCATTCTGCTTTTTTCTGCCTCTTTTCTTTCCTAGGTTTCTAGGAGCTAATCTTAGTGTGGTTTTCATAGTTTTCACACCTTTGTTGCCTTGCTTTCATTGTTTCTTTGCCTTTCTAGCCCTATAGCTTGAGTTTTCCATAGGAACAGCTGTTGTAATTTGTTGAAATCTTCTTGAGGTACTGAGTCTACCCCTCCCATGGTCCCGTATTTCAGGAACCCTTCCAGATCTAGGTGTTCTCTATCAAGAATCTCCTGCAATTCATGAGCCTCCATTTCCATCTCACTTTGGGTCATTTCTTAGTCCATTTCCAATTCTCCATTGCTCATCATAGTCTCTTTTTGTTTATTAATGTCCTGTTTTTGTTCACTATCTACTTCTTTCTCCTTCTCCCCTGGGCTTCCTTCCATTACCTGATCTACCTTTGTTGTCTGTTCCTATTCTTCGAGCACTTGGAACCTGTTCAGACTGGCCTGTTGCCCTTCAATTTGATGTTGTTTTGGATGTTTGCCCCCTTTTCCTCTATATCCCACTTTGTGAAAGTTTTTAGTATCTTTCACTGTGGTAGCTTTACTTTTGTTCTGTATTTTATTGATAGGACAATCTCTAAATAGGTGCCCATGCTCATGGCAGCTGCGACATTTGAAAGGAATATGTTCATAATATACTATTTGCACCCATTCTTCATAAAAAACTTCCAAGATGACCTCATCCGTTAGAGCTCAAGAGATATCCATCTCCACACATATTCATGTGAGGGAAGTATATTTTCCCCTTCTGGTGGCCTCAAAAGCTTTGAAAAAATGCCCTAAATTGTTTCCTATGGCAAATAACAATTATGTTTGCTAGTAATCAAGAGGCAGGGAATAGAGTCTTACCTAGACTAGGACCGAAGTGAAAGTCTCTTTCTCCAAGACAAAGTTCATCATCCATGGCCACATGTAGAGGCTTGCTGCTACATAGAAGTAGGGCCCTCCTTCAAACACCCTGTCTTTGTCCTCAATATTTATAAAGACCACAATGAAGAAACCCTTTGACCCAAGATGTAGCTCTATGCTTCCTTTTCATTTCCAGTGGTATTTAATCCATGCTTGTAGTGCCTTTTCAGTGGGCCATAATCCCATGAATTTAAAAATGATAACATAGGTCTGCATGTGGTCCCTGTGCACTTGTAGAGCAAGATCATTTAAAACTACTCTGGGTGTAATGTCAACCTTGGGTTTAAATGGCCCCTTCTGTGCTTTGTTTTTTGCTCCCTATTTCTTGTCTTCTTCCTCATTTTCTTTTGTCCTATTGTCCTCCCTTATTTTAGTTAAATCTTGATCCTCTTCCATGTTCCTTTTCCCTTCTCCTGAAGGACCTCTCGCAGATTCTATTGGTTTTTTTACCTCGGCTGGCCATGACCTGCTTGTAGGAGGGAGTGGAGCTCCCCCGTTTGCACCCCTCCATGGAATTCAACACTTGCAGAAGCTTGAAACCCTAGCTCTTTGTCCTCCATAACAGTACACAAAATCACTACTTCAACCCTTCTTGAACTCATTTAATTTACTTCTCAACAATAAGTTTTCATCATATATAGGAAGGCTTATTCTTTCACTTCGCTTTGCAAATAAATTCACTTTTATAATGTTTGGTTCTTCAAGTTATTTTTTTGTACTTGATTCTTCTAATTCTACTTTCCACACTTGTACTAATTGTACATTTTTCCTTTGAATGGATATCATGCAAGGCTCAGTCCATCTAAGGTTATGTCCAGCAGCACCCAACACATCCACTTTAGGATATAGAGTTCTTCCTGAGACATAAATTTTGATTGAAAACATATGAGAAGAGCTTCTATTGTTGTTGTTGTAGTTGCAACATAGGTCTATAAAGGTAGGAAATTACATTGCTGCTAAGGTAAGGTGTATTTTTTAATTTTGAGTGATTTTTGGAATGGACCAAATATTTTTATTTGGTTGTTATAATGGTGAAGATTGGGATTAATTTTGAATAAGGTTGATAATTTCTGGAATGATAAGGTGAAAGCATTTTGAAATTTGGAGTGATAAGGTGTGATTTATAAATATTTGAAGTGATAAGTGAAGCTTTTTAGAGAAAGTCATTGCTTCACGCCAAAGTAGTATTTTACTTTCAGAGAGATTGAGTAAGTGAACATCAACATTTTGAAGAAAATTTTCTTCCAAAGTTTGCAAGTGTGACATTCTCATTGATAAGTTTCCACGAAAAAGTTGTGACATTGAAGAATGATGTACTCTAGTAATTAATAAAATCATAATTTTTGTGGTGCTTGTGTCCTAGATCTGCCCAAAATTGAATAAGGGGATCTTAGGTACACTGTGTGTAATGAATGCTTGTGCATGACTTGTATTCAGATTATCAAAATGCTCTCTTTGCATTATACTTAAAAAATTACATGCACTTAAGAAAGCTTAAGTATAAGAATACTTAATCAAGCTCCTGCAATCAAGCTTAAGTACACAAGCACAAAGCATCACATCATCAACTTGATAATATGATCTTCCAAGCAAGCACATTTCATATCATGTAATCAAAGGAATCAAGTTAAGGATGCTACAAAATCAAGCATTTCAAGCCAAGATGACATAAACATCATCAACACTTTTTGTATCACTTGCAGATAAACATTTTTTAACTGAATTGTACAAGTGCATTCTCGGTTATAATCGACACCCAAATTTGAAATTTTAAGGCAAATACATTAAGTCAAGTAAGTCTTCAACTGAGTCATCAAGATAGAACTTGTCATTTGTCTCTTAGGTGCATTTCGATAATGTTCGACACCCTTGTTTTTTTTTTGAATTAGCACATTCAGTGAGTACATTAAAGAAAGCATAAAGTGTCAGTAATCAATCAAGCAAGTTTAAGTAAACCATCTAGCAAGAAAACATCATCAAACAAGTGCGAATTCTAGTATTCTATTCTTCAAGTGAGCATCAAATCAAGCCAGTGTTTAATGCAAGTGCAATAAGCAATAAATCAAGAGAGCATGTCATTCAAACAAAAAAGAAAGCGAGTGTGTCATTGAAACAACCAAGCAAGTGAGCATGTCAAAATCAAGTGTGAAAGTTAAAAAGCACAACATCTACAACAAACGATCCGGTGTGAAGTTGATTGAAGCATTCACAAAGTGTCAGTGAAGCATTCAAGCAAAGAGATTGTCATCAAGCAAGCGTGAAATCAAGAGTTCAAGCAACCAAGTTATAAAACTCTATCAAGTGTTTAAAACATCATAATTAAGCAACAATACAAGCAAGCCTAAATTCAAAGTGAGCAAGCTAACATGGCGACAGACATTCAACTGTCCCAAATTCTTAACAATTTTATTTTATCATCATCTGGCGAAATGGTGAACATCAGCAAAACAACTCTTATTGATATTCAAGTTCATCTTCAACATGCACATGAAATGATTGAGTTCCTTCAACTGGAATCACAACTACAAAGAACTGAGTTTCTAGAGAAGAGTGATGCTTCCAAGTCTTTGAACAATATAAATACAGTGGATGATAAAAAATCTTGATGTCAAGCTAGTTCACACTATCAAGGGTCACGATCTCTGAAGACTTGCAGCAGAAGCAGTACACGCACAAGAGGAAGAAGAAGAGCTCACTAGATGGGAGCAAGAAATTGATATGTATAATGTAGAGCGAGCACCACCCACTTCGCACGATAAACCTTGGTACAAAGAAGTGCACTAGTACCTTGAGCATGACACCATGCCCTCTCACTTTTCCATGCAACAGAAGAGGGCACTCTGACTTAACACCTTATCTTACCAGTTGGTGCACAAAGTACTTTATAGAAAGGACAACAATGGAATTTTGCTCAGGTGCCTGGATGCACAAGACTTGTTACACTGAAATTTGTCACCATGGCTATCTAAAGTTAATATGGCTCCATCAATAGTCATATTGTCCTCCTTGTCAAGCCTCAAACCTTTGCTCTTCATGTCAAACTTCAAAAATAGAGAAAGTCACTTAAAAACATGTTTATCTCTGGGTACGCAGGTTCTCTCTACCTTGCCTGCGTGTACGCACTCCAAA